>JTLS01001130.1:0-10426 GCA_000826855.1 Basidioascus undulatus | reverse complement strand
TGCGGTGACCATCGTTCCCCCCCCCCCCCCCACCCCCCCGGCTGACGTTCAACCCGCAACAGTATCCCGCATCGGATGTCTCCAGCCGTCGCTTCTCCGAAGACGCCCCTGCCCTGCCCTCGCAACCCACTTTCACGCCCTCTCTACACTCGAACCTATCCATCTCGCCAGCACGGTCTCAGAAGTCGCTTCCCCGGCCGACCGAGACTCCGCCTCCGCCTCCCACTCTCCTCTCCCCCGCCTCCGCCACCACGCTGTCCTCCTCGCGCATGCCTCGTCTGCGCCCGGACTCGATGCTCGCGCAGAACATCGCGCAAGCCGCGGCGGCGGCGACGTCGCGGCTGAAGGACGCACCGCTGACCCCGCGCCGCAAGAGCGGCAAGCGGATCAAGGCGTCCGCGATCGGCGCGCCCCACCTCGTCTCGGCCAGCCAAGACCTCCCGAACCTCCCCGGCCTCGACCTCGCGTGCCAGGCGCTTGAGCGCTCAGGGCACGAGAAAGACAAGGGCAAGCTCAGCTGGCGCTTCAAGAAGCTCACGCGCAGCACTGTTGCTAAGCCCGAGGCGGGCGCGGAAGAGGCGCTGTTTGGAGGCGAGGCGCCGCAGCAGCGGAGCTCGTCCGACATTGCAAATTCCTTCAAAACTCCGAGCTCGCCGCCGTTGCGCTCGCCCCGGGCTCCGCCGCCTCCCCTCAACCTTGCTGCGACGACGCCCCCGCGCACGAATGCCGTCGCCGTGGGTGACATGGACGGGCGTACGCCCTCCCCAGCTGTCTCCAACGCGCCCTCCACCTCCGCTTCCGTCGCCACATTCGCGTCCGCGACGTCTCCAGCATCCACGCACAACAGCAACAGTATACGCTCGTTCTTCAAGTTCAAGCGGAAGGGCTCCGGCAGCGTGCACGACGTAGCGGCCGCGCTGGGGCAGAGCGGCTCGACGCCAACGCCTCAACCCACCATCCGGGCCTTGTCGAAGGAGTGCAAGGCGCAGCCCTCGCGTCCCAAGTCCCCGACGGTCCATGGCCGCCCCATCTCCCCGCCTCTGCCCGTCACTCAACGCCCGACATCGCCCCTCATGGCCACCGTCTTCCCACGCTCGCCGCCACCCGCTCAGCGTCCGCTCCAACGCCCATTCAGCCCCGACCCGACCACGAGTGGCCGTTCGAGCCCGCTCACCGTCAACGGCGTCGTCCGCAACGGCTCGCCCTCCATCTTCCGACCTCCACCAGACGACGCGTTCTCCCCTCCGACTTCCCCGCACTCGGCCCGCCCATCGCTCGAGGACATGCGCATGTTCGCTGAGCCGAGGACGCTGACGTACGGCGCACCGGCACCGTCCACGGTCGCGGACAAGACTCGGCGACGTCGGTCGAGGAGCTTTTCCGGCGCGATCGAGACCACCGGTGGGAGCGAGGCGGCCGGCGCGGACCCGCTGCGGCAGCTGTTCGCCGCTGCGAGCTCGCTTGGGCTGGACCAAGAAGAGCTCAACCGGCTCGTCGCGCGTTCGTCGACCGCGTCATCGCTCGCCCAGTCTACGCTCTCGCGTTCGCGCTCTGCCTCCTCCCAGGCTCGTTCCATCGGCCTCCGGTCCAGCACGGGCACGTCGGTCTCCCTCGCGGGCAGCGGCAGCAAGCGCAGCGCGGGCCCCACATCTCCCGGCGCGGCGCAGCTCGGGTTCCAGCCTGTACCGTCTGTCCCAGAGTCGTCGGAGGAGCACGAGACGTATGAAGACGAGCACGGCGCGCAGTCCTCGCAGCGCGTCGTCCGGCGCACGCTCATCTTCCCCGGCCCGGCACCGCGACCGGAGGAGCAGGCCTACGCTCCGTCGCGCTCCTCGTCTGTGCGCAACATCGCCGCGTCCGCTGCCTCGCGGGCTGAGCTCGACAGCGGCTGCGACGTCAATGAGCCGCAGGATGAGGACGCCGCTCAGACGGATCACCGCCGCACCGCTTCGCTGATGTCCGTGCACGACCGCGTCCCTACGCCTCCGCCGTCGCGCCGCTCCCGCAAGTTCTCGAGCGACCTCGTCAGCGGACTGCCCGCCGTTCCCCAAGTTCCCGAGGAGGTCAAGGCGCCTGGGTCGGGCAACCTCGATCTCCCGGCGCTCGTCGCCGCATCTCGCAAGTCTCGCGTCGTCTCGGTCACCACGAGCCGCACGGACGGCGAGAGGGGTTCTTCGTACAGCGCTTCGCTGTATGTGATTCCTTGGCCTTTGTGCGCTGTGCTCGCTGACAGCTTGCCTTGCAGGTACGACATGTACGGCGGCATGGACGAGGAGGATCTCGAGCCTCCAGCTCCTTCGCTCTCGCGCCATGCCTCCGGCGAGAACCTCCCGGTTGGCCAGCACCTTGAGCGTGCGTACATCGTACATTGCTGCCCGCTCCGTTTTTGACATGCGTACGGTCGCGCAGTGCTGGAGCTGGCGGACGGGAGGGTCTTGTGGAACCTTGTCGGGGGCCTACGAGACGCTGCCAGTGCCGATAGCATCTCTGTCCGGAACCGCGATAGCACCGCGAGCTCGGTGTACAGCGCGTGGCCGGGCCCGCAGCCGCCTCGCCGCGAGAATGAGGACGCGGGCTCCGGCGTCGGGGATCTACAAATTCGGGTGCGCGGTCACCAGCGCTTCAACTCGAAGGGCTCGAACGCATCCAGCATCGTCTCTCGCTTGCGTTTCCCACTTCCGACTCGCCGCTCTCTAAGGATCGACCCTGAGAGTCGCGCGAGCACCGACGTCTACTACTCGGTGCGTTGGCAGTCTATTCAGTCGAAAGGTCGAAACGCAGCTCACGATTTTCCTCACACACAGAACGACCAAGCGGTCACTTCGCTTTTGGAGGAGCTGTCACGGGGCGTGGAGTCGGAGAACTTCAACATCCAGGCCTACACGCCGTCCCCTGATCCCTCTGTCGCATCCGGTCCGCCTTCATTCCGCCGCGACTCGAAGGCCTCGGGACTGACGTCCTCCTCTGCTGGTTGGACTGTTGAAGAGAGGCTTGAGGTGCGTTGCATATCCAAAGGCGTCTGTCCGTAACGTGGAAGCTGATGAGGCCTTCGTAACAGCGCGTGCTGCAAGCCGTTCAGGACGTCGGTCGGCGGTCGTCCGCCGCGCTGCCGCCCGTTTCCGAGCGTTAAAGCAGAGCGATACCTGTTCCTTTCACATTCCCTTCCTATACTGGGGAAGCTCTTATTTTTGTCTTGCTTAGTTTCATTCTCCTGCCCACGTCGTGTTCTTGCTTCCTCGCATCCTGCCCGCATCTTGCACTCTTCACGCATACCATACCTTGCTCGGACTTCTCTCGTCGATTAGAGAATCCAGAATTGCAAACCAAAGCAAGCGGTTGCGGAATGACTGTCATGCGATGAAAATGATGCAGGGTAAATCGAAAACACGCAAGGGCACGCTATACCTAGGAAGAGACCTTCGCTACTAGTCGTCTGGTTTCCTGCGGTGTGAAACGCAAGATGACAGAGAGGACTCGGACGAGGTTTGGCTGCAATCCGCGCGGAGTCTCATCAGCCTTTGGGCACCGGTTGAGAAAGGAGACGAGAAATAGGGAACGCGCCCGCATCTCCTTGTGCTCCAAGAACTGGAAGATGACGTTCCGGATGTACTCAAAGTTGACGTCCTCCTCGTCCTTGGTCGACCCGCGCGCGCTGTCCACCGACTGGCGCGACGAAGACGGCGTGTCTGCCCCGCTCGGCGTAGGCGTACCGACGCCCGAGATGCTCCCCGAGCGCTGCGCGAAGTAGCCCACGCCTGGCCCGCGCTGCTTCTCGAGCAGCTCGTGCGATTGCTGCAGGTTGCGGAGGTCGTTGCGAAGCGTCTGTGGGAGGCACGTATATCAATTGAGCGATGAATGTGAGCGTGAGAGCGAGGGAAGACAGTCGCACTTTGAGGGTTGATTTCAGACTCGATTCGCGCTCGAGCGCAGAGGCCAGCTCCGCCTCGAGCGAGGACAGCCGAGAGATGGCATCCGCGCGCTCTTCTCGTGCTTGGTCCTGCAGAAACGGCACATCAGCACGATGCGAGTCCACTCGGTAGAGGGATCAGCACGTACGGCCTCGGCTTTGCCCTTCACGCCCTCGGCCTTCCACTCCTCGACCTCCCTCCTTACGCTCTCAACTGTCTCCTTCAGCCTCTCCACCTCCCGCTCCCTCTCCTCCCGCTCGCCCTTGACCTCCCCGGCGCCCCTCCGCACTTCGTCCACCTCGCGCTCCTTCGCCTCCACAAGCGCCCTCAGGCGCTCGAGCTCGCGCCCGCGCTCACCCATCGCATCCGCCCACTCGTGCTCCGCGCCCTCCCGCTCGCGCTCGAGCCCCCGCAGCCGCGCCTCGAGGTCCGCGACCTTCCCCGCGTGCGCGGCCTCCGCGTCGCTGAGCAGCCGCCGGAGGTGTGCGTCCGCGCCGGAGGACGCCTGCGCCGCGCGCCGCAGGTCCGCTAGCTCCTCCTCGTGCATCGTCGCGCGCTCGGTCGCTTCCCGCGCGGAGAAGAGCGCTTCGTCGAGCTGCGATTGGAGTGCTGCGAGCCGGGACTGCGCGGACTCGTGCTCAGCTTGGCGCAGCTGCGCGGTGTCGAACAGCTGCGCTTTGGACGACTCGACGGAGGAGACGGTCGAGGTGAGGGTGCTGATGCGTGATTGGAGATTCTGAAGAGCTTTCTGATGCGTGGCCTGTTGGGACGCGAAAGTTAAGCTTGCGGGCCGTGTGAACGATATGGGATCGGAAAACAGACAACGCACGTTCGTTGTGATGGCGTCCAGCTCAAACTGGCTCTTCTTCGTGGCCGCCTCCTTCTCGTACTTCTGCCTGAGCTCCTTGAGCTCGCGCTCAAAGCCCGCCCTGAGGCCCGACACCTCCTTCTCCTGCTGAGCCCTGAGCGCAGCGACGTCGCCCTCGCCTTTGCCCCTCGCGCTCTTGAGCTCGCCCTCGAGCCTTGCCTTCTCGCGCTTGAGCTCCTCGCGCGCGGCGGCCTCGCCCTCGCGTGCAGACGCCAGGGAAGCCTGCACCTCCTCCTTCTCCTTGTCCGCCTTGACGAGCTTCTGCCGCACGGCCTTAAGCAGCGATATCGACTTGGCGCGCTTCTCCTCCTCCTCCTTCGCGATTGTCTGCGCCTTCTCGAGCTGGGTCTTGAGCGACGCGAGGGAGGACTCGGAGGTGGACACGGAGGACGTGGCCATCGCGTGCTGGGCGCGCAGGGTCTCGAGCTCGCTGCGCAGCGAGTCGAGCTCCTCGGACTGCGACTTGGACTCGAGGCGGTGCGTGTCGCGCAGCTCCTGCATCCGTTCTTCTTGTTCTATTGTCGCGCACAATCCATCAGAGGGCCCCGTGGGAGCGGGGGAGGGACGGAGAATGACACGCACGCTCGAGCTTCTGCACCATCCGCTTCACTTCGGCCGTCTCCATTTCGTGCTTGAACGCCATGTTCGTGAGGTGCGCCTCAAAGGCCTCCGCATCGGATATGTCGTCGACGGGCGTGTGCTGGCGGAGGAGGGCGTTGATAGCGGACGCTTGGGCCGCGAGGGTGGAATGGGCGGAGGAGAGCACTGTGGTAAACTCTGGGTCAAAAGACGACTACAAAATAAGATACAAAGGCGTGCGCACCATCGAAACAGGTGCGGAGCTCGTCTAGCTCGGCGGAGGAGGGAGGCGGGGCGGCGGGTTCGGAGGGAGCGACAGCGGCAGCCGAGGGAGAGGATGGGGCCGCGGGAAGGGGGGCGAGAGGTTCAGAGGGTTGAGAAGGGGGTTCGGGAGCGGCAGCGGGGGGAGGAGAGGATGCTGAGGGCTCTGGTTCGGGTTGGGCTTCTGCTTCGGCGCCGTCCGGTGCAGGAGGGGGTGCTGCGGAGGAGTCAGGCTCGGGAGCTGGCGTGGTAGAGGCGCCCTCCGGCGCTGGAGGCGCCTCGGGCCCTGGGGGATTCGAGGAGGGTGTGGGTTCGGTAGACGGTTGTGATGGTTCGGTGTCTACGGCGAGTTGTTCAGCACCACCTCCCTCGCATCGACTGTGCAAGACGAAACGTACCTGCTGGTTGCTCCTCGGCCTCGTCCTTTGCCCCCTCCTCGTCCTTTCCCTCTCCCGCAACCTCTTCCCCGCCCTCAACGTCCGCCTGCCCCTCCAAGAGATCCTTCTCATCGCCGGCGGCAACAGCAGCATCCGGGGCGACAGGCGCGTCTTCGCTCGCCGGAGCAGCCTCCGGCGCGGGCTCGGCGGCGGCGGCCGCCTTCGCAGCGGCTGCTGCCGCCTTGGACTTGTTGTTCTTCTTCTTTGCCATTCGGCGGTATCGGGTGGGCTATTTGGAGAATAAAGTGGGAATAAGATGGTTATGGTCGAGGGGCAAGACAGCGCGCGCTTGATCTCCCGCTCGCGCGTGCGACCTGATGCGGGGACAAGATGGAGATGCTTCGCTCCTTGACCACACGCTATTCCTGCTGTTCCCCTGCCTGCGTCTGCTCACACTCCTTGGCCCGTGCTAGCACACGATTTTCATCTCACACTGCATCCCGCATCACACACTGTTCTTATACAATTCGGACAGAGCCATGGACGCTGGTCCTCCTCCAATACGACACTCCTACCCGCCTTCACCACCAGCCTCGGAAGGCGGCCGCTTCTCCATGGACATTATCACCGGCGGCGCGCGACAAGAACACAGGAAGCCTCCGAATGGCGCTGCGCACGATGCAGAGGAGGACGAGGATGATGAGGTTGTGGAGCTGGAAGAGGAGGAGGGACTGCTTGGAGGGCAGCGACGCAGTGCGGGGACTGCCGAGGAAGGGCAGCAAGATGGGGATGTGCCAGAATGGAAGGTCGCGAAGGAGCTGATACTCGAGGTATGTGTTTGTCCTCCTCTAAAATTGTCGAATGCTGAAGAGGAGGGCCTCACAGACAGCGCCTATAGTCCTGTTCGCTATGCTCGGCACGCTATTCGCAGGGGAACTGCTCGAGCATGTCGCTGTGCGTAACAGCCAACCCCTCCATCGCACCGATCCAGCACCTCACATTTGCGCTCACGCCTTCCAGCGATGGAAAGCGTTCTCCGCAGTCCGCGAGCTCTTCATCCTCCTGCCCATCCTAACAAATCTCAAAGGGAACCTCGAGATGTGCCTGTCCTCCCGTCTTTCCACCGCAGTCCGTCTTCCTCCCCCCCCCCCATTCCCCACACCCTACACCTCCTACTCACGCCATCCTCCATCCACACACACAGTCGCACCTCGGCGTCCTCACGCGCCCGCTGATGCTGGCGAACCTCCTCCTGCTGCAACTCCAAGCGCTCGCGATGTCCCTGCTCGGCGGGTGCATCGCCTTCCTCCTCGGCCTCATCTCCCCCGACGACTACACGCCGCCGCAGAAGGGCGGGCACAAGCCCAAACCGGGCGGGCCGCTCGACCTCGGCGACGTCCCCGCCCTGCGCGCCGGCACGCGCATCCTCGTCCTTCTCAGCGCGGCGATGGGCACCGCCTGCCTCGCCAGTCTGGTCCTCGGCAGCTTCATGTGCGGGCTTGTAGCGGTGTGTTCGAAGCTTGGGCTGGACCCGGGTCCGTCTTCTTCTCCCCCCCTATCCTTCCTCCCCTTTTCCCCATCTTGAAACTCAAGCTCTCTCTCTCTCCCCCCGCCAGACAACATCGCGACCCCCATCGCCGCGACGCTGGGCGACCTCCTGACCGTCCTGCTGCTCGGCGTGCTAGGCACGGTCCTGTACCGCCTGACCTCCACGCCGCTCCCGCTTCTCGCGCTTCTCGGCCTCTGCGCCGCTCTGGTCGGCATCGCGTACGCCTCCACGCGCAATAAGCACCTCCAGCCCGTCCTCTTCCAGGGCTGGACGCCCCTCCTCACCGCCATCGCCATCTCCTCCTGCGCTGGACTCCTGCTCGAGTCGTTCGTGCAGCAGTACGAAGGGTTCGGGATGCTCTCCCTCGCTACGGGCGGTGCGTGCGCTCCTCCCATCTTTCCTCCGTCCGCCCCCTCTCCCCTTCTTCCCTTCTCACCTTCTCACCACCCATTATTCCTTCCTACCAGGCCTCTGCGGCCCCGTCGGATCAGTATACATCTCGCGCCTCTCGACCGAGCTGCATGTTCCGCCTAGCAGACGGCCCACCCGCCGCCGGCTCACCGCGCCCCTCACGCTCGCGGCGATCGCCGTGCCCGTCGCGGCCGGCTTCCTCGTCGTCACGAACGTCTTCGGCTGGCTGCAGACCGCCGTGCCGTTCGCGCTCGCGTACCTCTTTACCGTTGCCCTCACCGTGCGTTCACCCTTTCCCCTCCTCGCCCCTGCTGCACAGTTTGCTGAGATACTTCCTCTCGTCCGCGCACCAGGCATCCGCATCCCTCACCCTCGCCTCAGGAATCACGCGCTTCTTCTGGTGGGTCCCTCACCTAGCACTCCCCTTCCCTCCCTCCCCTTTCATCCCTCTTCCCTCCCTTCTCTCTAACTCCTCCCCCCATCCCCCGCCTCTCTCAGGTCCCGTTCCCTCGACCCGGACACCTACGCCTTCCCCATCCACGCCGCGCTCGTGGACGCGACGAGCCAAGTCCTGCTCGTGTGTCTCTTCGGGACGCTCAGCGCGCTCGGCGCAGACATCACCATTTCTGGGAAGAAGAATCTGGAGCTTGGGACGAGGGGGGTGGGGTGGGGCTGAGGGAGGGAGTGAGGAGGAGGAGGAGGAGATGAGGATCGAATGGACGGATGGTCGTGTTTATTTTATGCTTCCTGTGTTAGAGCGTGGCTGACCTTGCGAGGTTTTTGATTGGGATGAGGGGAACGCCGCGGGATCTCGGATCTCACTGCCGTTCTGAGGCATTCCAGCGACTCTGTGTTCCCCAACCTGCAGGGGCCGTCCGCGGGGACGAAGCTTTGTACGCCAAGCCGGCCGCTCCCTCTCTTGATAGGGAAATGCCCATAGGGAAACAATGACTGCCCCAAGAGCTGAGCGCGGTGGGCAGGCGCTGACGCAGGCTTCGAGAGAGCTGTCGATTCTACCTCCTCCCAGTGTACTGTCCCGAAGATACTGTAAAAGGGGAAATCCTTGTCAAGTAGTCCACGAGGACGAGCTCCTCCACTCTATGGCGGGTGTGCCAGGGTCCGCAGCGCCGACAACGGCATTTATAGTCACCCGATCCAGACCGTCCTTTGAATGCATGTAATTCTTTCCCCTCACAACCTTCTGACACAGGAGGAAGCCGCAGACGTCCCTCGGGAAGACCCGCAAGTACTGCGCCCTGGACCCGATTCGGGCTGGGGGGGTTGCCCACCAACGAAATCAAGCCGGCTCGAATGGTCCTTCGATGCTAGTCCAGATGGCGCGAAGACAGTCGGTCGGGGATGGGTCCGGGCTTGAGGGGTGCGAGTGAGTGCGCGGCAAGACGGTTCAGGCAGACAGGATGCTCTGCGCTGCGCATTGCGCTGTGAGCATGAGCGAGCATGGCAGAAGAAAGAGGGAGGACGTCGAAGCTTTCAGATTGCAAGCAAGACTCGAGAGTGCAGGGAGTGCGCGGAACGAGCAGGCTTATACGCTGGCTGCATAGTGTTGAGGCTTGAGGGGAGATATGAAACGGCCTGTCCAAACGCAGGCGGATGATAGATCATGAAGAGTGTGTAATCTCGGACGGGCTCCCCCCACCCGCCCGCTCACCGGCCCTCCACCCTCCGCACATCCTCCAACACGGGCTCTTTCCAAACCGCCTGCGCTCCCACCCCATAAGCAAGCATCCTCTTGCAGAAGCACAAGTACAAACTCACATTAAGTCTCCGCACCTCCCCCTCCCTCTCATCGACCCCAACAACCTCGACCTTCCCAACACTGGGGCTATTCACAAACCTGGCGACCCTTTCCAGGACAGCAGGGTCCACCTCGAACTCCTCTGCGAGCTGCTGCAGTTCCGCCTGCGTCCGCACGGATTTGCGCGCGTCCAGGAGGGCCGAGAGCGAGGAGGCGGAGAGGCGGTGCGGGAGCGGCGTGAGCGAGGCGGCTTCGGCTTCGGAGGAGGCGCGGGAGCGAAGGATAGAGAGCATTTGATCATCCTGTGGGAGAAGGAGAAGGAGAAGGTGAGGAGTGAGAGAAGGGGGATGGTAAGGGGAGGGAGAGGAAACGGGTAGAGGAAACGGGAGGGACGGGGAGAGGAGACTATGGTGAAAGAGAAGAGGGGAGGCGCACGGGTCGGAAGTTCGTTGCGGAGCGGGGGACGTTCACTGCGCCCAGCCGGGAGAGGTTGGCTGCAAAGTGCGGGTCTTGCGCGTCGCGGAGGATAGCTGAGCGTTGGAGGGAGACGCGTCAGGAAGTGCCCTCCTTCCCTCCCTTCCGGTCTTCTCTCTTCGCCTTCCAGTTCCACTCCTCTCCCTCCTCTCCCTCCCACCGCGAACCAGCATTGCAGCCCTCACGCAACATCGAAAACTTACCGTCGTCCTTCTCCCCACTAATAGATCGGAAGAGCACACG
>JTLS01000113.1:0-30245 GCA_000826855.1 Basidioascus undulatus | reverse complement strand
GGGGGCGGGGGTCGAGGGAGCGGCGGAGGTGGAGGTGGGAGCAGGGGCGGGGGTGGAAGTCGAGGCGGCGGGGGCCAGCTTGGGCTGTGGGTTCCCTCTGGGATTGAGTATCGGGAAGGACGCTGGGAGGAAGATACTTCGCACCTTGGAGACCATCACGACCAAGAAGTCCTTGTCCTTAATCTGCAAGCTCTCGACCGTCCGGTCGTCCGCCAGGATCTGCGGAAGACGGGAAGACGGCCAAGGTCAGCCCCGCCTCCCCCCTCCAGCCGCACCCGAGCGCATCAGGCAAAGCGCACCTTGCCAGAGAAGATGAGCTTCTGCGCGGCAACATCGTGGCCCTGCTCCGCCTGGATTTTCTGCTTGACATCCAGAACCTGCGGCGAGCATTCCCCCCCTTCCCGTCAGCCTCCCGCTGCTCCCTCCCCCGCCGCGCTGGATGAGGACCCACCGTTTCGGACAGCTCAGCGTCGATCTGGAAGACCTTTTGCTGCAGATTTTTGATCGTGAGCTTCTGCTCGCGCCCACCAAGCCGTCGCCACTGTCAGCTCATGCGACGTCGAGCGCGGTCGTGCGTTCCGCCGCCTGCGCGTCTCTATGGCTCTGGGAGCGCGAAGACCGCGGCGGGCGCGGGGTGCGGGGAGAAGACGCACAACCATCGTGAGTTCTGAGGGGATTTTGCGAGATGAGAAGATGAAAGTGGATATGGTGGAAGTTGGAGTGACTGTGGGGACGAGGCCTCGCAAGCTGCAGTCGACGTTAGGGTTGCGAATGCGACAGTCACTGTCAACGTCACCAGGGCAATGTCAAGTCCTTCCCTGCCCATGGAAAACAAGTCGTGAACCTCTAATATTTCGATCAGTGCAAGTTAGTCCTATGTATACATAGTCAACTCTTCAATTCTCGTACAGCACGCGTACTGCTACAGTCCGCTGGAGACACCACCGCAAAAAACGATGCTGCTGTGCTCACACAACCATGACCACGATCTAACAATATATGAACCTTTGGTACAGAGCACCTTGAGACCAATGTAAGCAGAGCACTGGGACGACATCTCTGCTCTCTGGCGGCCGCAACTCGCGAAAACGAAACAACTACTGCTGGCGCTGCACTGGTCTTCCAAAAGAACACACCCCTCAGGATACTCACTGTTGAGATCGAGCTTTGTATTTCCGGACTTATTATGTTTTAATCCAGCCTTGTGACATGAGGGAACCGTCCCACAACGAAACGACTACATGCATGTTCAGCGATCTGTTCGAAAGCTCAGACTCAGAAGTCAGAACCCACCGACGTCTTCTCAAACATCAACACACAGAGTTTCTGGTATTTACTGTGAACCCACTTATCATTGCTTCTCCCTCTTCCCCTGCTCCTTCCCCTCCTAACCTCCTTGACCCCACTGTTCAGCCTTGCTGCCGAGCAAAGGCACATTGACGCGCGTACCTTCTTCGCTTCCCTTCCTTCTCATCCTTACCCTTCACCTGATCCGGGCCAAGGATATGCGGTTCCCCCTTCGGCGTGCGGAAGGTGAAGCGCGAGGTGGCGACGAGGTCGGGCTGTGGACAATATGCGAATCAGTCGGTGGGAGCGGGACTTCTGAGTGTGCTGTGGGGCGCCCGTCGTTCTCGAGATTGGGGGATGGGAATCGTTGGATTATTGAGGGCAGATCGGGCTGGTTGGGAAGATGATGGCTGTAGTGAGTGGAGGAACGAAACGGAGAGAGGCTGTGAGTCCGACGAGGCTCGCGGAGTGCTCGTCACTCGTGGACGTTCTGTGCCGGCTGAATGACGGATGTCGAGTGCATGAATAGGAACTTAAAGAATCACTGTGAGAGGGAATTGCGTGCTGGGGTTGCTTACGATTGAGATGTTGTCGAAGGAGGAAGGCAGCGAAAACGGCCGCCGTGTGGACGTTACACTTGAAGACTGCCAATCTGCCAATTTGCAGGTTCAACTTGCAATGCAAATATGTGAGAGTTATCATTCGATTTGCTGAAGATTCGGTCAAGCCCAGGGACGGTGAAAATGACGGTGAAACTCGGCTGCATTGTACAAATGCAGCCCTTTGCAGCCTCCTCAGCGCTGGCAGTCCTCCAGGTGCATGTTTCTCGGGCAAGTTGTTCTTTTCTGTTTGCTCCTGAGTTCAGACATCTCATATCGCAGTTAACTCCGTGGATCGCGCCTCTGCATGCGGTGCCACGGAGAAAAGAAAACGCGTCCAAAAGCATCCGTTCGTGTCGCGCCCCCGTCCCTCGCTCCTTGCCCGCAACGTCCACGATGCCGCAGCCCCAGCTCCCAATTGAAACACTCTCGCAGATCGTGAACTACCTTGACTATGACCCCAACACCCGTACAGGCTCCATATTCGCGCTCCGGCAGCTCTGCCTCGCGTCCTCCCAGCTGCGCGCCGTCACCCGACCGCTGCTGTGGGCATCCGCACGCGTCGAAGCGCAGGCGGGTGCGGACGGGGCGAGGATGAGGGGGATCGTCTCTTGCGGTGCTGCAGGGCTTATCCGGTGCGCAGTATCCCACCTCTGAAGGTGATATGGAGCCCTGGGATGAACGTTCAGGGAGCTCGGCGCGACAAGGCATCTCACCGTGATCGCCGGGTTCCCGCTCGGGCAAGGGATCGGCCGGGCGCTCGACCGCTTCCTCGCGTCCCTCTCGGGGCTGGAGAGCCTGTCATGGCGGCGCGGGTGGTACACGCGCGCCAAGGGCGACGGGCACAAGCTTGCCTTTGCGCGGGCGCCCAGGCTCAAAACGCTGCGCATGGGCGACAGCCCACAGTACCTCCTCGCGTGCTGTCCCCGCCTGAGGGAGAGCATCTCCGCGCTCGACCTGTCTGGCATCGAGTACTGGCGCAGCTCGGAGATCGACGACCTCACTGCCATACTCGCCGAATTCCCGCACCTCACTTCGCTCACACTGCCGGTCCTGCACCTCCACGCCACGTCGCCTGACGAAGTGTGTCTTCCTTTCCGAGTCCCTTGGCCTCTTCGTCCGCTTACCACACGGAGTACTTCCAACAGCTGCGCGTTCTCCTCGCCGAGCGTGTGTCGAAGCTCAAGTTCCTGCGCGTCTACGTCGACCCACCCGATCGCGCGCGGAACCCGGACCTCCTCCCGGCAGTCGACGCGCTCAACACAGTCTACGACGACCTGATCCGCGCCGTCGAGCGGAACGGCCCGCACGGGTACTACGTCTCGGCTTTGAAGCACAGCCTGGCGGCGAACGAGTCCGTCAAGGCGATGCGCGATGACCTGCGCGCGCTCGATGCCGTGTTCGAGGACGCCGCTGCGGCGAAGGCGGGCAAGGTTGCGCGTGCGTTCGCAAGCGAGCTGAGGGAGCTGGAGGTCGTGCGCCTGCCGAGCGAGGTGAAGACGAGGTGGGATCTCATGCAGTATACGTCGAGGGTGTGCGTGGGGTGGTGGGAGTATCGGATTGCGAGGGGGGAAGACGGGGAGGTTGCGAGCGTTACGCACCGCTTGGTGGGGCCCGCTGCTTGATGTTGGTTGCCAGAGGTGCCAGACGTGGGTGGGTTGAGGCTGCTTCTTGGGTTTATGGTGCTTGTACTGCTTCTTGCTATCGCATTGTCGTACTGTACAATGCACGAAGTTTTCGTATCTTCACCCGGCTCTCGCCCGACTAAGATGGACTTCTCATGATATTACAATGCCTTCGCTTGATTGCCGCTCTTCCCCTTCGTTGAGCGCTGTTCAAAGTTTTCGAGAGGGATGCTATCTGCTCTCCTCATCCTTATCGACACCTCGGCTCTGCCTCGGGACGCCTGCCGGCTAACGGCTATCGCCACGTGAGCCGTCGCGTGAGCGTTGCGGTACCCCGCCTTGCCCATATGTATATTTCTCCCTTCGGTTGCGTTTTCACCCCTTTACCTCTCACACTACCATCACCATCACCATACCCCCAACCCCACCCCCCATGACCCTCCCCATCATCTCCTGCTCCGGCCCCGCCCTCACAGTAGGGTACACGCACGGGCGTCTCGCCCGCTCGCAAATCTCCAACTCCCTGCAGACCTACCGCGCTCTCTTCCACTCCATGGCAGGGCTCTCCTGGGACCGGGTGCTCAAGCTCGCAGAGGAGTTCGAGCGCTCGCTGGCGGAGACGTATCCGGAGCTGGTTGATGAGATGAGGGGCGTCGCGGAGGGCGCGGGCGTGGAGGTGACAGAGATCGTAGCGCTGAATTGTCGGAGCGAGTGAGTGAAGGAGAGGGGGGAGGGGAAGGGGATGGAGGTGCTGATTGGAGGGATGAGGGAAAAGGATTGCCCTGACTGCCCCGATGGATGGGTGTACCGCGTTCTCGTGGAAGATGGGCGGGGAGCAGTGGTTGGCGCAGTGAGTGTTTCGAAGACGGCTTTCTCTGACAACCGGGCAAGGTTGCTGATCTGGAGGTTTGCTAGGAACTGGGACTGGAAGCCTGCGATCAAGGACAGCCTGATCGTGCTTGACATCGCTGCGCACGGCGAAAGGCCCGCGATGAAGTTCGGTGCGTCGCTTTTAGACTGCCTCGCTTTGCCGGCAACGCTCACGTTACGCTCTTCTCTCAGTCACCGAAGCTGGCATCATAGGAAAGATCGGGGTGTGTTCCCATCTCACCCCGCCCCCACAGTTTTCTGCTGACTTGTTCGCGCCCAACAGCTAAATGAGCACGGCCTCTCCCTAACGCTCAACGCGCTCCGCACCCCCTCGCTCTCCCCTACCCTCCCGCCAATCCACCTCTTCCTACGCCTCCTCCTCCAGCAACCAACGTTCTCCTCCGCGCGCGCCCTCATATCCTCCCTCCCCGGCCTCGCCTCCGCCGCGCACATCCTCATCGCCTCCCCCGACGGGGCAGTCGGCGTAGAGTGCACGCCCCAGGGCTTCGCCTTCCTCGAGCCTGATGAGAGGGGGATGGTACACCATACGAACCACCTTCTGACCCAGGAGCTGAAGGAGCAGAGCGGGGAGCGCCCGCTTTGGGAGGATAGTGGGCCGAGGCTGGAGAGGGTTAGGGAACTCAGTTGGGAGGCGGTGGGGCAGGACCCTAGTGTCGAGGGGGTCAGGAGGGTGCTGAGTGATCGGAAGGGGGGGAGGACGGGGATTTGTAGGGCCGATGGGGACAGGGAGGGAGGGGTACGTCGCTGCTTGCTGGGTTGTGGGAGGAAAGGAGGAAGTGCTGACGCAGGAGGAGGTGACAGAGCGATACCCTATTTTGTATTGTGATGGACTGTACGAGGAAGAGGGCGGAGGTGAAGGTCGGGCGGCCGGACGAGGACGGGGAGGTGGTGGTGCTCGAGTTTTGAACGCTGTGGGGGGCATACCTGTTGGTGACCGAAGATTATGGCAACCATACCTTTTCTGTAGGTTTTATATGCTTTCCATTCATTTTTCGATGCGCCGCGCTTAGCCGTTGGCCCAAGTGCTCAATTCGTGGTGCGAGTGCTTTTTTAATGATCTCAAGTTGCAAACAAAATGTCTCGCTAAATGTCGGGATTTATCGTGAAGAGCCTTGTTCCCCACCATTCTTGACGAGCAGAGCCTGCAGCCTGAAAACACAAAGGACTCAGTCGCGTCGGACCCGGACGGCGCCGTTGCGCGCTCGGTCGCGCACGCTCCTCTCCCGCTCGCTCGCTCGTTCTCTGTTGCCTGCTGCCCACACCCTCCTCCTCATCCTCACCGGCCTATACGCCCCTTTCTCCTCTCGCCCGCCTGACGCTCGTTAATTCTTCGATACAAAACTCTAACGCGACTTTGACGACTTTGCTCCGCCCTTAATCCCGCCTTCCCACTTTCCGCCAACCGACTTTACACTCACACGTGCACTCGAAGCAAATGGGCGGACAACTCAGCAAAGCTATGGGTGGGTTGCGCGGGGCGTTGGGGAGGAGAGGAGAGGGGCGGAGAAGCTGATGGGCCTGTGTGTGAGTAGGGCGTCTGTTTGGGAACAAGGAGATGCGGCTGTTGATGCTTGGGTACGTCCCATCTCACCCCGTCCTCCATCCCGATCTGCTAACGCTGGGCATACTTCGCGCACATACACAGTCTTGATGCGGCGGGCAAGACGAGTGAGTATACCCAGTCCCCATCTTTTCGGAGGAGGAAGACGGAAGCATGTCGCGGTTGTGGGCCGGGCGACGCGACGCACCTGCGCTGCGCCGCTTCTCGCTTCGCGGAGGATTCCCGCCTCGCTGCATCGCATTGCAGACGCCTCTCTTCCTCCTCGTTTTCGTGTTCGCTGCCCACTGGGCGGACTTAATCTTCTCTCGGCCGCCTAATCGCTGCATTCCCCCGGTGCACTATCGAACGATCCTGCTCATCCTCCTCCCCTTTCCCGCTCCCTTCGCTTCGATCCGTGATCGCCAGCCATCCTCTACAAGCTCAAGCTCAACCAGTCCGTCACGACCATCCCCACCGTCGGGTTCAACGTCGAGACGGTCACGTACAAGAACGTCAAGTTCAACGTCTGGGTTCGTCGCCTCCCCTTCTCCCCTTCTCCCGCTTATCTCCCTTCCACCTTTCATTCCCCTCGACCCTTCTTTCCTCGCCGCCCCCCTCCGCTTCCTCCCCCCCTCCCCTTCTACCCACACTGGCCCTTCGCCCTGTCGTCCCGTGCCCGCTCACCGGATCGGATTGGACTGGTGATGGGCAACAGGACGTCGGCGGGCAAGACAAGATCCGCCCGCTCTGGCGACACTACTACACGGGCACGCAGGGCCTCGTCTTCGTCGTCGACAGCCAGGACCGCGACCGCATCGACGAGGCGCGGCAGGAGCTGCACCGCATCCTGGCCGACCGCGAGATGAAGGAGTGCCTGCTCCTCGTGTTCGCCAACAAGCAGGATCTGCCGGGCGGTGAGTCCTGCATCCCTGGTGCAGGGGAGGACGGGGAAGGGCTAGGGGGAGAGAGGGAAGACGAGGAGGCTGATTTGGGGGTTGACGGTGATGCGGGATAGCGATGTCACCGGCGGAGGTGACGGAGAAGCTGGGCCTGCACCGGATGCGCGATCGGAGCTGGTATGTGCACCCTAGGTACGTCCAACACCCCCATTGCTCCCCTCTCCACCCCGAAAGCCCCGCGCAATATCCTCAACTGACCCCCCACCCCCGCACCGCAGCTGCGCAACAACCGGCGAGGGCCTGTTCGAGGGCCTCTCGTGGCTCTCGCAAAACGTCAAGAAGCGCCAGCAATGAGCGCTTCCCCCTGTCCTCACCCTCACCCTCACGCTCTTCCCTTCCCCTTCACCTTCGCCCTCCCTTCCGCCTTCCCCCTTCTCCCCCATTTCGATCCGCCCGCGCCCAATCACCCACACTGCGTTCCCTTCCACCACCCCCAGATACCCCTCCCCGTTCCAACCCCGGGACACCCACCCATGTAATGCCTCGCCTATTCCCTCCCGCCTTCTCCCGCACGTATCCCCGCCTTTCCTCCCTCCTCGCCTATTGCCCCTTCCAACCTTCCATGCGATGTCTTCTTCTGCTCTCCATACGCGATACTTGCCTCCCGCTCTCTTGCTCTCTCTCTTGGTCTTTACTTTTACTTTTCTCAGCTCTCCTCTGTTCTGCTCTTTTTTTTCTGCACATACACCCGCTCATGCACACGAGTTCCTGGCTGTCCCAAGGCTGTCTTTTCGTCGTGTGCGTGTGACATTTGCCGAGTTGAAAGTCAGGCGACCTGTTGCAGCGCGGGCAGACCGCGGACTGGACTCTCCCCTTCGGCACACAACGTAGCCGAGCCGGCTCTCGCATTCCCCTTCGTATCGTACCTCGAGATCCACTCTCCTCTCGTTCTCGCTCTCCCTTCCTCCCTTTTGCATCCCAAACACCCATAAAATGTCCGACGCCGCCCGCAAAGCCAGTTCTGCAGCCAAAGACGCCTACGCCGCGACGGCGTCGCGCCTTCGCGCCGTGCAGGCGCACCTCGCGGCCCGCCCGCGCAGCGGACGCCTGCAGGGGAAGGTCTGCATCGTTACGGGGGTGGGGTCCAAAGCTGGTATCGGGTGCTCTTGAGGTTCATTTTTTTGGAGAGGAGAGGAGGGAGGCTGAACTGTGTAAGGGGGATGACAGACGCGCGGCGGCCCTCCAGTTCGCGCATGAGGGCGCGAGGCACTTGTACCTCCTTGACTTTAACGTGGAGAACTTGCCGGAGCTGGAGCAGGACATTCGGGGGAAGTACGCGGACATCAAGGTGCGCTCTCCACCCCCTTCTCTTGTAAGGAAAAGCTGATGAGAGGTGCGGGGATGCGAGGGGACAGGTGACGACCTTCCAAGGGGACGCGGCGGACGAGGAGCTCGTGCGAGAGATGTGCGAGCGCGCGCTGAGGGAGGAGGGGCGGCTGGACGTATTTTTCGCCAATGTGCGTTTGGGTCCTTCTTCTCCTATTCATTTTAGATGCGGGTTGCTGAAGATGGAGGAGGGGCGGGCGATGGACAGGCCGGCGTCGCCCACCCGCTCCCTCTGCACCAGATCGAGCCGGACACGTTCATGGACATTTTGAGGGTGAACACGCTGTCGTGCGTTCGGGGGTCTTTCTTTATATTTTTGGGAGGGGCATTTGGACTGATGCGGGTGATGGGTATCGGTGGGGTGGGGTAGGTGTTTCCTCGCTGTCAAGCACGCGTCGACTGCTATGAAGCATGCCGACCCGGCGAAGGGGAAGGAGCTGTCGGGGGGGAGCATCATCCTTACTGCTTCGGGTCTGTGCTCGCTTCTTCCCTTTCCACCCGAGCTGTCGTTGCCCATATCCTGACTGGGCGCGCGACAGTTGCCGGCCTCCGCTCGGGTGCTGGCATGTCGGACGTGAGTGTGCTCGCCCCTCCTCCTTCCAGAAGCTTGAGTGGGATATTCACCCGCCTGCACGGATCAGTACTCCGCATCAAAAGCAGCGTGGGTCTCTTCACTCTTCTCCGCAGCGCCCATGATCTTCGCTACTGACTCTTTCTGTCGCTCGCATCAGAGTGATCAACCTCGCCCAGACCTCGTCCTACCAGCTCAGCGGCACGAACATCCGCGTGAACGCCCTCTGTCCCGGCCGTCCGTCCCCGAGTCCCCTTCCTTCTCTTACCTTTCTACCTCTCTCGACTCTGGCTCACGAGACGGCGGCGGTGGTGGGACAGTGATCGAGACGGGCATGACCCAGCTCACGTTCGACGCTGCGCGCGCACGCGGGAGAGAGTCCAAGATCGGGCAGCTCAACCCGTTGAGGCGGTATGGCGTTGCGGATGGTGAGCATTCTCTCCCCTGAAGCCTCAGGAGGTCTTCGTCGCTGATGCTCGGGTTCCGCATCGCAGAAATCGCAAGCGTCGCGCTCTTCCTCGCCTCCGGTGCGTGTGCTCCGGACATTCTGGCCTGCAGGCTGCCGTGGCACAGAAGCGCTGACGCATTGGGCTTATTGCAGACGAGGCATCTTACGTGAACGGCGCACACATTCCTGGTGCGTCTCCTTTCAGCTGCCTTTCGTAGGACCTACCGAGGTAGCTGATATTGCGCTGCGCGGACTCAGTGGATGGTGGACTTTCCGCGTCCCACCCTATTGTGCCGGGAAAGGCGCATTGAGCCGGTGGGGCGCGGGCTAGTTCTCCGAGGCAGGGCTGGATGCGTGGAAGGAAGGATGCAGGACGGTGCCATGGGTTGGACGCTAGGGACAGTTGTGTGGTAGCGATTTTTAAGCTTCGGTGTATGGGAAGGTCGGGGGAACCTACCGGTTATATCCATGGGATTTTGGTGTCAGATGCGTGTATTGGATGAACATATCCAGCAGGCGAGAGAAGAGACGTACGTTGAAGCCCTGCGTCCTGATGGGGAGCGGATGCAGCCAAAGACTTGGAGGCAGTGCCAAAACCTATTCTACAGCGGAATACTGATTATATTCTGATTATATTCTTTATTCCAGGCCCTGCTGAATTTTGTGCTTTGCAGGGCTCCCATGCAGTGTCTATGGTTCCTTGAGGTTCATGGAGGAACTGGACAGTATCTGGAGAAGGTGAGAAGTCTGAAAGGCAGTTGAAAGATGTCTGAACGTGGTCAGCTGGTCTTGTCCGTACAACAGCTGTCATGTGTCACTGACAGACAGCTACAAAAAATCATCCCCATCTGCCTGTACATGAAGTTCAGGATCTCTGAGAGGGAAATGATTTACCTAGGGCATAGAGCACTGATGTGCCTGTAGGATCAACACTGTTCTTGTTTGCCAGCATGCTTTTGCTGCTGTGGAATACAGAATAAATCTGAATATTTTCAAGGATTTATTTTATTCTGCCTTCTGTTTTTTAATCTGGTCCTTGGAATACTGTAAAAGCTGTATTCTAATCTAGACGAGGAATAGAATACGAATATTGTCCAAAAGTATTCATTATTCCTGGATCCCTAACTTGGTTTCAGGAGCTTGACAAACAGCGCACTGCTATGAGACCCACTGGGACATTTGGTGATTCAGACCAGGCAATGGCCCTGTATCCTTGTGTGCTTAACCGTCGTCCTGACTTTCTCATCGCTCATTTCCGCTAGTCTTGTGTTCTCGGCACAAGCGTCAGTCACGCCTTTGCATCGCAATTTTTCAAACACGCCGGCTATGCAGTTACTGAATCCGAATCGGCGCTGTAGATACAAGAACCCTGCTCGCTTCTATCAATTACTTTTAAGTTACTTAGGAAGCTATAGTAGATTAAGGTTGCGGGAGTGAGGAACAGTATTACAGTAGAGCTCTATGGATTAACGAGTGTAGGTAGGTCCGTGGGGGCGTGCAAAGGGCAAAGGTAAAGAACGTGTCTCCATTCGAGTGTCCGGAATTAAAGGAGTGTGTCTTTGGTATTCGGGGAGAAGGGCGGCGTGCGCAAGAGAGCGGCTGTCATGCCTTCCCGGCCTTGTCGTACTCGTCGACGGCAGTGAAAGAGACCGTGGTCACGATGATGCTAGTCCTCCGGATACGGAAAGGATAAGCGCCTTCGCTCTGCAGATTCGACCAAGCGATACGCACCCGTTCGAAGGCGCGATCCCACCCAAGGTGCTGCGGCTTCGACCAGCCTCGAGGTCATCCAAGACGACATGCGACTGCTCGCGACGGCCCATCCCGGGGCTGGAACAAACAGGATAGGCTCTGTGTAAGCTTCCAACTTTCATTGGGACGACCGCAAAAAGGCGTACAGGATGACGCTAGGTGACCGGTCACGGTGACGACTGGGCGATGAGCCATGCTCACTTGCACTGCCGTAGTTGAGAAGGTTTATGTAGCTGACAGTCTGGAATTGAGCGTGCGCTCGGTAAATGGAAGAGAGGAATGGCCAGCTTACACGCGGCCGCTCATCATTTGACTGTAACGAGCTTGCGTCAGCGTTCTGAGGCGCAGCGGGTTTGCCATAGAGGCGTACCAGAAGACGAGCGTCAGGGGCTGTTAAGGGTTTCCTCATGAGCTTTAACAGCCTTCACCATTACTCTAAACTCCACCAGACGTACTGTCAACATGACTGAAAGAAGCACATGGGAAGTGTTAGCCGTTCGTATTCTTTGCCCGTTACCGAAGAGAGGCAAGCTCACAGTCGTAAATAAGCGGCAGGTCGGCCGCGTTGACGATTCCCACCGCCAAGACCCAGCAGAAGGAGACGGCAAAGTAGAGGATGCCGTCGGAGATGAGGACGCGGGTGATCCCAAACGAGCTGCCAGCGTCGCGGCGGAGCTTGACAATCCTATAAAGTGTAAGAAGCAGGACCATGCCGTCGACGAACACCGCTGTCATGTTCTCGTAAGTCACATCAGACACTGATAGTATTGATGATGAAGGCGGACATACTGAGGAAACAAGAGACAATCAGGAGATTTGAGCCTGTGGACACAATCATGCAGGTCTTGAGTTCGGGGCTGTACGCGGCCTTCCGGTCGACGTTTCCTGAGCTCGGGATAAGCTAGCTATTTGGGGGCCATCCCGGGGATGGTGCTCACCAGCAAGGGCAACCGTAACTTGAGTTACGAATGCCGCGACGCAGAAAGCAACTGTATAGCCTCATCAGCGCAATGCGACTTTGGATGATGGTTAGAGAGGGACTCAGCTGATGAAAGGGTTTTTGTTCCACTGTAGTACCAGTCAGAATTACTCCCAGATTCGGATACCCGGCGCCAACTTACCACCGCAACAGTCCTGCCGGAGTAGGAAGAGAAACGGTGAGGCTTGAACGACGAACCGGACCCAAGTCCGGCTGCGCGAATCGCTCACCTCATCATGAGACTGGCCGAAGCCAGGCCGATAGCAATGGCTATGCACACCTGTACAAATACGCAATGAGTATTATCCCAGGAGCTTGAGAGTGGCCAAACGGACTAGGCATGTTACCATAACTGCCTGGCAGTCGACCTGTTCGGAACGGTCAATCTTCAACGGACGCGAACAGGACACGATTTTTGAGCGCAAATTCACCTTATTCCCTGGGTGGGACTGAAATATGACCACCGCCAAAAAGATTGAGGTCAAGACGCGTCCAGCAAAGTAATTGAGCATAGTCCAGCGCCCTGGCGAGGCTCATCACAGTCAGATGGCGGCAGGGCCGCTGCGCCGACATGAGTTGGATGAGCGTACATTTTAGCCGACCGCAAACGACGGCCCAGAAGATATCTACCATGGAAATGTAAAAGCTCATCAATTATCCAGCTGTGCTAATTCCTCCTGGAAAGAAGGAAGTGGGCTTACTCGGCGGTTGGCAGAGCTCCCAAAACCTATACATCTGCGGAATGAGCGGCCATCGGGATCATCCATAACAACATGGGCTCCTTACCAGATGCCTAGGGAGACAAATTGAACGGCGAACCAGGCATCTACCCTTCGAGTACCGTGAGTAACCTGTTTATGCCAAATCGGAGAACGCACCGAAAGGCAGGCACTCACCCAGATCCCGTTCTTGGCTTTCTGTCAGTAGTGTTGCATTTGCGGACATGTTGGGGTAAGGTCAGGGGGTGACGATGAAGAACCAAGTCGATCAACGTCGCAGGAAAGCTGTATGGACTTCAGGGCACCTTCCTCTAGACGCCGGGATCAGGAGTCGATAACCGGCTAGGTAAGGGTGAAATGAACAAACAGAGATAGCGCCTTACCACTTTTGGCCTCTCTTGGCTTTCCAGCTTTCGCATTAGCGAACCTCCGTGCCCGCCAGCGTTATTGACGCAATCAATCAGCGATGAGCGACATTCGCAAGTTATTGTGCTCTGCTACTATTAAACGGCAAGTATCACCACTAGCAAATATCTACCATTCGTATCGAATTGGACTGGACCAGTGAGGTCTGCACCTTAGCAGGTGCGAGTGCGTTGTCCGCAAGCTGCACGCAGGAAATCCTGCTTTACCTCTGCCTGCATTCACAGCAAGCAGTCTTTAGCTCAGGGCCTACGTTTATGGCTCTTGGATACACTGGAACCAGTCTGCCCATATGGTGTAAGCCTGTGGTGGCGACACACGTGCATAATCGTGCACAGTTAGCTGCCTGCTCACGAGACGACAATGTGCCTGACTTATCTGAGGATCGGAGAAGTCGCAGGCCGTGGTTGATGACAAACATTAGAGTATCTCGAAACTAGTTCAGTCAGATACATGCTGCACCACGAGGCATGGTGCGCACTGTGGCTAGGGGGATAATCGGTTGAAAATGTTCTCGCCAGCGTTGCGAGCGAGAAGGCGTTCTCACTGCTCAGAGGAGCAGCAACCTCCACCATCGGTGTTTCCTCGGGAAGAACCCCACAGGGGCCTGTCCAGGAAGTCTCCGGGGGAAGGCGTCTTCTTCCTCGATGACAAGGGCCAGGCAACCACTACCTCGTCGCCTCGCGCTTACCTGGACTGCGGGAGGTCCCAGCTTCAAGTCGTTCAGTGGCAGGCTTGGCGTAAGGCTCCATTTTCTCATCACTCCAGCCGAGATACCCGCCGGAACCTTTTAGAGCAGAAAATAAGCAACATCCCCTGTAGATAGCTGCTGGAAAAGTCACGAGTACCTGTTCTGTGGATGAAAGCGAAGCTGGAGCAAAACACTTCCTACCTATGCCACTCTGAATGGGTATGATCAGTGCGGCAAGTGTGCATTTGTTGATATAGGGTCAAGGACTCATGGGGCTCTCCTCATCAGGCTGTGGAACTCCATTCTAGTAACGGAAGCCTTGAGAAGAAGTTCACAGCTGTCGGCGTGCCTTGTAAGTTACTGGCCTGGAGTGCATCTGGAAGGTTTTGACACATTTTCAGTGTCCCCGGAGGACTTTCGAGAACCTCCATCCACGTTAGGCCGAGAGCGCTAGCTGCAGCCTGGGTAGGAGGTAGGGGATGGCAGTGTTTTGTGTGCGGCGTGCGGCTGACATCAACCGAGAGATCGAGAATAGGTAGCATTCACATCTGCGCTTGTCCTAATTGCGTGGGACGGAGGGAAGGGAAGGAGTGGAGAGCAAGTCAAGTCAAGCCGTAGCGCGACGGGTCGTGGCACGTTGCCCGACTGTCAAAGTACAATATTAATGCAGGGACGACAGACGGGCAGGGATCAGTGATGTTGTGTTTTGGCTAAGTTCCACGACGATGTCCGCAGCGGGCCCGGGCGGCGCGACATTGAATTTCAGTCGTGTACCGAAAATGCGGAGCGCGGACAAGCTTGAAGCGGTGCGAAGCCGTCGCGCGGAAGTCTTGATCTATACGAACCACCCCTTTTCCACCTCGCCACCCGTCACCCCATCCTTTTCTGGCCACTGCGTCACGAACGTATCCACCAGCGGCTTAAGCATTCTCCCGCTCAAGCTGAGCGTGCGCACGCGCGCCCACGACTCGACGTAGATGATGCGGGGGTGTGGCTTACCGAGGACCTGTTCCAAGTGCCCACCAGTGAGCGTCTAAACAAAATGTTTCACTGCAAAGAGCCAGTAATGATGGATTAGGGGTGAGCGTAAACTTGCCTTGGCGATCCACACTGCCAGCACGAGCACAACGCCCGTCCCGGGTCCATTGAGGAGCAGGACATCCGCGGCCGGGCGTGCGCTCAGGGGATAGAAGTGTCGGAGCGCGGAGAGGAGCGTGAGCGATGCGCTGAGGGGCGTGGTATGCAACGGTTGGTGGACCTCGCGCGCGCGGGGGAGGCGGATGAAGCGGAACTGGTGGGTCATCTCGTCTTCGGATGCTGTGCTGCAAGGATGTGCGTGCCGAGAACACGTACGTCGCCTGCCCCGCCCTTCTCGCGCTCGAGCGCGAACGCCTTGTCCAGGCTCAGCGTGTCGCCGGACGAGATGAAGTACATCCGCGGCGTGTAGCGGTCGAAGGGAAGAGCGGAGAGCATCAGCAGCATCTCGGTCGTGTGGCCTCCTGCCAACCAAACCATATCGTACTCGTCAGAAAAGTGGAAAACGATCGAATTCAGGTCATGACACGGAACGAACCCGACCCCAGGAAGACTGCGAGCGAGCACGTCTCGCTATCCTTGCGCGGGCGCGACGGGGCGGCGGGCGATCGAAGGAGGTAGAGTATTCGGAGTGTTAGTGTTAGAAGGTTTAGTGAGAGTAAGGTGAGGAGTGTTTGAAAGAACATGGAGTGAAATGGATGAGGTAGAAGTGAAAGAGGAGGGCGAGGCGACGCTGTACCTCTGGCTTCAGGGCCGGCTGAGCCGCCCTGGGTCGCCAAACTTCCATAGCCAGCAAAATGATAGTGAATTGCATTGCAACCAAACAAGTACACAGGCAGTCATTATTTGAAGTGATGCATGCAATGCGACGCTCCGTCTCGTCCTCAAGCTCGCGCCTCATCGAAGCGACCCCTCGCGCCCGTCCGCTGGCCGTCGGCGCCCTTCCACCCTCTCCTCTTCTCGTCCCTCCAGCCGTGCATCGCGCGGTTCCACGTGCCGATGTCCTTCGTGCGCTCCTCGATCTTGACGTCCTGGAAGAGGCCGGCAAGCGACTCAGGCACAAGATACCCGACGCTGCGCATCTCATCGAGCGCGATCCTGTCGCGTGGGTCACCGGACGCGTGGCACTTGCGCACGAGGGCCTCGTACACCGTGCGCGGGGGGATGTGCCCCGCAGACTTCATCTCCTCGAGGAAGAAGAACGCGTCCTCGTACGTGTCCTGCGTCAGGCAAAGGATGATGAGGCGCTCGAACGTGCGCGCGTCCGAGGCGATGCCCTGCTTCTTCATCTCGGAGAGGAGCGAGTCGCCGAGGTCGCGGTTGCGGGCGTCGATGCACGCGGAGAGGAGGATGTTGTACGTCTCCGCGTTGGGGACGACGCCGAGCGCGGCGGCCTCGTTGTACGTGTGCAGCGCGCGGTGCAGATCCTCGAGCGCCGCGCACGCCTGGATGACAGCGTTGAACGCTGCGACGTCGATCACGGCGCCCTCGGCTTTAAGCTGCTCGAGCACGTAGAACGCCTCGTCCACCTCCTCCACGCTCCCCGCGATCGCGGTGAAGATCGGGTACGCCGTCTCGAGCGCCGGGTGAATGTGCGCGCCCCGCATGGTGGAGAGCACGGAGAACGCAGCCTTGATGTCACCCGACGTCGCGAACGCCTGCAGCAGCGGCGCGAGGTGGTGCTCCTGGTAGGTGACGTTCATCGAGCCCAGCACGCTCACGACGGACGTGCCGAGGTCGGGCTTGCCGTGCCGCCCCGCGACGTGCAGGACAGACAAACACAGACCCTCATCGGGAAGAAGCTCCGAGTCGAGCACAGCTATCCGCCAAGCGTACTCCACGCCCTCCAGCTGAGAACCGGCCAAGCACAGCGATCAGCCTCCGTCCCCTCCACCACCAGCACCGCATTCTCGACACTCACATACTGCTCCTCCGCGCATCCCCGCAAAATCTCCATCCAGACCTCGGCCGGCAGCCGCCGGGGGTTGTTAAGCTCCCACTCCTTGGCCAGGTCGACCGCTATGCGCGCCTCGCCCGCCTTCGAAGCGGCGATGATGGCCGACTCGATCGCCTCGAGCGTGGGCTGGACGCCCTCGCGATCTTGCTCGATCAGGACGCGAAGCGCGCCCTCGAGGTTGCCTCGCCGGGCATGGCCGATGACGACCGAGGCGAACGCGGGCGCTGAAGGCGGGAGGCGGGAGCGCCGGGCCTCTGCGAGAAGAGCGGGAACGACACGGGAGCGATCGCGAGCACCTGCAGCGGCCTATATGAGCCCACCCGCATATCTCGATGTGAGCATCTCCCGCCCGAAAAAGACAGTGAAAGCAAGTGTACGCACAGCAATGAGGTGGTTCCAAGCCTCGCCCGACCCCCCAAACTTCCCAAGCTCCATATCGCGCCAGACGCCCTTGGCGTCCTCCCAGCGCTCCGCAGCCGCGCAGAGCTTTAGGAGCGCGTTGTACGTCTCCTGGTCGGGCTCGACGCCAGACGCCTTCATGTCGGCGCACACCTTGTAAGCCTTGGTAAGGTTGTCCTCGGCCGCAGCGCGAGGGAGATACGGCCGGCCGGAAGTGGATTCGGCAAGGGACGCGAGGCGGAGGTTGTATTTGGCGGTGGGGGATGACTGGTGCGTGGACCGGAGGAGAGGGCGGATGGGGGTGGGCGAGGAGGTGGACGCTGGGCGGGACACCGGGGAAGGGTTGTCAGTATGTGCGAGTCTGGTGGGGCGCTTGAAAGGGCAGCTCGAACTCTATGAACTATATGATCAGCGTAGACCAAGCAGCGCTCCTGAGTCTATTGCTCCATCTCAAGCATTTCCTGGCTGCGTCTTCCTCGCTCGGCGATCGACCTGGTACTCACCTTGCCTCCGCCCCAGCACTTCAACGATTTCCTGTGGCAACGCCCGCAAGTGCGAACGGCGGGCGCTCGCAATTATGCGGCACGATGCTATAGAGGACGCCATAAAAGAGAGGCTGGGAGAGGTTGGGGAGGAGGGGAAGACCCGAGAAGAGCGAAGCGAGAAGGCACCGGATGGATGCTTTCGGCTGGCTAGCATTTCCTTTTCGGCCCATCGGCTACGCAGTCGCCTTTCAGACCACGTTGCGAACAGTTTCAATGGGAGTCGGTACTGCGACTGTATTTGCCAAACCATAAGTATGTTGGGATATTCTGAGCCGTTTTCTCAGCATTGGACCATGACAACTCGTCCCACTCTCTCTGAACGTGTACAGCGTCCATTCAGCAACAACTCTGCGGCAACGGCCTCTCCGCTCTTCGAGTTCCTCAGTCTCCTCCGCCACAGCCGCCACCGCATCCTCCTCCACCACAACCACCAGAATAATCTCCACCACAGGCCCCTCCAGCCCACCCTCCGCCGCCGCACCCATGCAATGGGCAGGCACCTGCAGTCACACCCGCTGCGCAGCTGCCGTGCACAGGAACGGCGTAGCCCTACAACAACCCACACCTGGGTGAGTAACGAATATTGGAGAAGCGCGAAATTAGAAGTGAAATTATCGACGCACGGTACAGCACTGTCCCTTCTGTAGCTTTTGCGTCGATCACAGCCTCGTCCTCGACGCCGCCCAGCAGCGCCCATCCCGCCAGTCCCATTGCGCCAAACGCCACGGTCGCTGCAGCCGCGACACCAGCGCCGTTGCGGGCGCTCCTTCCAGCACCCTCTCCAAACGCGCTTCGCGAACGGCTGCTCCTCTCCGCGCTTCGCAAGCTTCTTCACCCCGCACTCGCACGCCTGGGTGATGCGCCCGTCGGACAGGATGACCATGCTGGGATGGTCCGAGGGGTAGAAGGCTCGGTTCAGAAGGGAAGGTACGAAGAGACGCTATTGGTTCTTTCCCTGGTAGAATAGGAGGAGAAGCGGCGAACGAGACGCTTGAACGTCGTGCCAAGCGGGACGGAAAGCGGCTGGCATGCCGAGTAGGGAGCCTAAAAGGTCTCTTGCCAAAGACGGGCGGTCACATCGAAACCGTCCGCTGCCCATACAATGTTAGGATTTAGTCAGAAGTACAGGCCTAGGAACTCAAAAGGCAAAAAGACTCACACAGTCGCCCTTCGTCAACACGATCGTCGGTGGTCGACGTATCTCCCGACGCAGCGGTGCATGTCGTCCATGTACCCTTCGCCGGTAAGCTGGTGCGTGTGCCACACAAGATCGTCGAGAAGTTTTCCCTAGAAGTAGGCGAGGAGGTGCAGTTACTTGTAGTAGCGCGTTATCGACTGTGCGAGAGGCGGAGAGGGATTCGCAGGGTCCAGCCAGCCGAGGTCGTGCGCCTTAGCTGTCAAGATCATCTGGCGTAGGACCTGAAGAACATGCACCCAAAGGTTTTACTTTATGAGAGTTCAGGAAAGAAAAGAAACTGGTGGTGAAGGGGAAAGACGAGACGGACTGGCAACGATGTTGAGGGAGAACGGTTTCACGGTACGCCGAAAGCATCTTCGCAATCCTAGACAGTTTACGGTTCCAGCGTGAGCAAACTGGCCTTCATTCGAGTTTAAGTAAAACAACGCACCTCGGCCCGTACAGTATCCATGTCACCATCAGTCGCAGCCCTTCCACCTCGTCCTGCGCCTTCCGTTCGTCAAGCTCCGATCCGGCCCTCCCCGTCGGCCTGCCGTTTTTCTTGCCCGGCTCCCTGCGCGTATGGTCGTACTTGGCTCGAACCACGTCCAAGAGTATTTCGCGCGCCTCCTCGGCGCTCCGCTGGATGCCATTGAAGGATCAACCGAGGTGGTCGCCGACTGCTTGGCGACGAGGGGGGACGTCCGCGAAGCGTTGGAGCAGGTGCGTGGTCAGGTGCGAGGCGGAGGCGGGAGAGTGGGTGCTATCCTTCGGATTGCATAGAGTGCCGCTTGAAAAAGTTGGAAGAAGAGTCAGACCAGCATGACGAGAGGGACCAGCTGGAAATTGAAGCGCAACACGTACGGGAGGATGGCATCTTGGTCAACGAGACACCGAGCGATATATTCTGCAAAAAGACTGACACCGAGAGCTTCGCACTACTCGGGGTAGAGCCAAGTCAGCTCAGTGGCGCAGTCATGTCAACAGATGATGTTGCTGCACTGATCGTTATCTCGAACTTGCAACGCCCACATCTCGCCAAGAACGCATTCTGAATCCACCCGTTCCACTCGCATAACCCCGGATATCCAGCTCCGGCTCGCACAGCCACGGAACTTTCACCCGCGGTCCCTCGCAGTGCGGACACTCCACCGCAAGCACGTCGTCACTGGCCAGAGAGAGGCCCAGCGGCTCGGGCGAGGTGAGGGTGAGGCGTGCCCAGTGGGTTGCCTGCGCCGGAGTGAGGATGAATTCATGGGTAACAGGGTCGATTTGAGTAGCCTTATTAAAGAATGTCAGCCAAACCTGTTAAGGCGGATGTGAAGGGGAGAGCAACGATAAAACAACGTACAATCCGCTCCACTGGCATATTCACGGAGCACCCGGAGCTTCTGCCACTCCCTGGACGAGTCGTCCGCATACACAAAGGGGTTGAGCAGGCACGCGTGTCAGAACCAGAGGACAAATCCTCTCGCGGCTTAGCTCCCATCCGGCGCAGCAGCCAGGGTGCCGCTCCGAGCGCACGACCGACTTAAGCCACAACTCGAAGCGCCAGACTGTCTGATGCAAGAACACCCGCCTCGGTACGGCTGGTGGTGGCGTGGATGGGCCCGGACGGGAGGGGGATGGACCGAACGAGATGCGCTGCTCGAGGGCGCGAAATGCGCCGAGGAGGCGAAGATGCGCCAGAACTCGCGACGCGGGGACGAGTGGTGCGGTGGGTGTTGTGCCGATGATAAGTTCAAAAGGTACTTGAGATGCGACGACGGGCAGTACTGTGACGGGGAAACAGTACGCCGGCGGAGGCTGGAAGGAGGAGGACGTGTATGCCGGCGGTGCAACTGCCGATACCGGCGCCTTGGAACCTGAGGCGGTAAAGGTAGTTGCTGACATGGATGGTAAGGAATCGATGCTCTTGGTAGAGGACATGATAGCCGGAAGTTTTTAGGGTGGAACTGAGTGGCAGACCAGACAGAGGAGGCCTTTGTACCGACGCCGACGAACGAAGCCGAACTGCCTGAAGCTCACACTTGAGTATCACGAAATACGATCAACAAGGCTTTGAATCCTTCCGGGAATGCACACATGGCCGAGTTAAAGCACACATCATACACAGATTGCGGCGATGGGGCAAGATACAGAACGTGTCCTGACAGCTTGGCTCAAGTCTCGTCACGGTAGCCAGAAGCAGTTTCCCCTCGCAGTCGACGCTGCGGTCGGATGCACAAGACTTTTCTACTCCATGGTACGAAAATATCTGCTCGTATTGCAATCAATTCAAAACCGTCCATTGACTTTAGATTTGGCGTGTCGGGCTGCGACTATCATCTGGTCCTCAATGGTGAAGCCCAGCGTGCTGCCAGCCACGAAGCAGCTGACTCTCCCCGTCCAACACACAGAAGCAGTACTCTGACACATCTACTGCCATAGAAGCTTCAAGTAAAGCACCGGAACCACAATTGATGATGAAACGTGTTGCACTTTCAGAACGCTACATATGCGAAGCTCGCAGAAAAGGTAGGGAAGGAATGCATGTGATAGGCGGATATTATAGAAGTGGATAAGACAGGGTATAAGAGAAATTAAAATGAGTATAACAGCTTGGGCTTTGCTTGTCGGGTAGGTGTAAATCCCGGTCGCTATTTCAAAGGTGCAGGGCACGGGTCAACTCAGTAGACGGTCTGAAACAAACGAAGATCGATCAGGAAGATCGATCAGGAATTACAGGTACGCTTAGACGTACTTCTTGTGCTCCTTCTTCTTAGGCTTAAGAGAAAGATGATATCAGTTAATAATCATGTCGGGAGGGCGAAGGGACGACGTACTTCTTCTCCTCGTAGTCCTGATATGGTTGTTCTCGTACTTCTCCTGCTGGTACTCGAAGTCGTCGTTCTCGATGTCTGATGCCATCCTTGAGCGCGAAAGGGCTGCTGCCACGACGGCCGTGCTTCTTGCCCTTGTTGTGTGGTGGTGCTGGCGGTGCGGGAAGTAAGACACGTCGTCGTCGTCGCCCTTGCCGAGTTTCTTGTGCTTGTACTCCTCGAGCTCAAAGTCGAGATTCGTGTCGACCGAGTTGTCGATGTTGATCGCGTCGTCCGCAGCGGCGCGACGGTACTTCACGTCTTTCTTCTCGTCACGCTCCTTGTCCTCCTTCTTCTCGTCCTTCTCGATATTCTTGAGCTTATTGATGTATAGACGATGGGGCAAGGCAGCCAAGTTCACCTCCATCCAGCGCGTAAAGAACCGCCGCCGTGCCGGAGGTTTACCCTTCTTCTTCGTGACATCGACGTCGACCTTCTTGGACTTGTTGTCGTTGCCGAGCTGAGATGAGGGTGCGGGAGAAGGGGCGGGTTTATCAGGTTGGATTTTCGTGTACGTCGCGCACACCGGTCTGACGTTAAGAGGGCAAAGATAGCGATACAGGAGGTAGTGCGCATTATGAGTGAAGAGGGTGTGCGGGGTAAAGGGGTATGTGGGTGAGGAGGTTATAGATGGGAGGGATGAGAGCTGATGGAATGATGGATTTGCTGGTACTTTGGACTGGAATTCCAGCGATTCGCCAAAGGCCAGTCGTCATGTTTGTACGGTGAAAGTATGCACCCGACCGCAGACGTGAGCGGGTTGCTAAGAGCTTGATTTTAACCTTCTGCTCCTTTTCATTTTCATTTTCTTCGGCATGAAAGCCACATAACTTTACGCGCGAGATAGCGACTGCGGAAACAAGGTATTCAGAAAGAAGCGTCGACTGTACTTCGCTGCCGATTGCAGACTGCCGACTTGTCACGGTCGATGTTTGCGAGCGCTCATGACAATCAAGCAAGCGGACTCCGCATCGTTTGTTTGATCCGCTTACAACACTCTACCAACAGTAACAATGACTCGTTCCGTAAAAGCACACAACAGCAGCACACTGGTTCAGCTCCGAGTATCCGTGTTTGCAATGCGATTGAATATTTTGCGTCGCGTCAGCTCTAATGCGAGAATTACAAATCAAAATCAACATAGATCAGTTCAGTCCCAGCCGGAGATCTTCATGGTGCCCTTCTCCATGAAGTGGGTTTGCATCTGCGGCCGACGCGAGACGTGTCAGCCTCGCGGTATGAAGGATCACTGTGCAGCGCATGCGTACCTTGAACGCGTTCTGTTGCGCGATGCGGCAGGAACACGTTAGTAAGGTCTTGAGAATCTCCAGGATCGTTTGGCTTGCGTACCCTCAGCATGTGAGGCTGGCGAAAGAAAGAAATTGTCAGTGCAGGTCGTGAAGACCAACAGTTGACGGTTCAAGCTCACCTCGTGGCCAGCACCGCGAGCAAGGCACTCGTGCAGAGCGCGGTCGTAGTACTGTGCAGAGCACCATCAGTTAGATCTTCAGTGAACACCGCTGGTGCTGCCGATTCTCACCTCGTGGAGAAGGTCGCGGTACACCGGGTGGGCGCACTTCTCGATGATGACCGGCGCACGCTCGCGCGGCGAGAGGCCACGGAGGTCAGCGAGACCCTGCTCAGTCACGACGACGTCGAGGTCGTGCTCTGTAGAATGAAGAATCGTCAGAGTCGCAACGCTAGGAGGTTAGATGAAAGCGGACCGGTCTGGTCGACGTGAGTACTGTTTATGCGGGTTGTCAGTCTGCCGATGCAGTGGGAGTAGAGGGGCAGAAGACATACGCGAAGGGAACGATGCAGGAGATGCCGTGCGGGTCGGTCTTGGTAGGGCGGCTGCGGTAATGAAATGCATTAGTAAGGATTATAACCGGACAGAAGCAGAGCATGTAACGCACGAGGACGGGGTGTGCATGATGGAGAGCTTCGCGTTACGGAGGAAGTCCGCAGAGCCACTGAGTCAACCGAGTCAGCTTTTAGCGCGCAGTAGGCGACCAAGTGAAACGCATACCCAAGCCCGTTGAGCATGCGCGAGCCGAGCGCGTTGGTGGAGTTGGCGTGGGCGTACTGGAACAAGGAATCAGACACTTGGACCGCCGAAGCGCGCAGCTGCGCGGGGTATACGTACGATGTCAACCTCGAGCGGGGTGTTCATGGCAATGACACCGAGACGGCGGATGATCTCTGCAAAGCCAATCAGTCAGGCCGAGTAGTCATGATGCGCTGATGGAACGTACCCGGGGAGTTGGCAACCTGCTGCGAACGGAGGAGCAGGCGGTCCTTGTAGTTGGCCCAGTCTGTCCGGCAAAAGGCAGATCATGAGCGTAGGAAAGGAGATGAAGAATTTCGACGATGGGCTAAGGCGTACTCTTATAGAAGTGCTCGAAGCCATTGGGCGAGAAGCGAATGGAGGTCGCAGTGGCGAAGTCGAGCTTGCCGGAGTCGAAGAAGCGGATGAAGGTCTGCAATGGCAGAGTGAGTTGACTGCAGGGCAGACTCGGTCACAAGTGGAATGTCGCGTACGTCTGTAAACAACGGCGGACGTCCGTATCAGGCATCGCTCGGCGCAAGGCGGATAAGCAGCTCACCCTGCAGAACCTCGGTCCAAACTTGAACCTTCTCGAACGGACCGTCCGCGAGACCGCCGATGATGGAGTTGGCGACGTTGCCAATGCCGGACCTGAGCGAGAACTGTCAGTGAGGGCGTTTCACCAAGGCGCACGAGAAGCTATCGCATACTGGAGAGGAAGCAGGTTCTTGGGAAGACGGCCCTCCTGGACCTCCTTGTCGAGGAACTCGAGGAGGTGCTTGGCGATGGCACGCGACTCGTCGTTCTGCCCGCCGTCTGCGTGGTCAATCCTCGCTAACCGTGATGTGAATGAGTTCAGAAACACGAACCTCAGGAGCGTTCTTGCCAGTGTTATCGGGCTTGTTGGACTCAATGACGGCAACGACACGGTCAGGGTCGATCGGGATGGAGGTGCTGCCGATACGGTCGCGGGGGTCGACGATGAGCTGCCAAGCACGGAACATCAGCTGGACGCCCATGCTTGTTGCGCTGCTGGTAAGACGCACGTAGGGCTGGCGGTTGGGGGGGAGGAAGGACTGGTTGATGTCGTGGAGGCCCTCCATGTTGGGTAGCGAGGTGTTGACTTCAATCACGATCTTGTCCGCAGACTGGAGGATCTCGGGCGTCGCACCGACGGAGGCACCTGTACCGCATCTTCAGCATTCAGGCAACGCAGCGAGTGAGGTGGATGTTTTACGCACCGGGGACGATCCCACCGTCCTCAGTGACGGCCGTGGCCTCGACGACGGCCCAGTCGAGGGGCTTCTTCGGGTTGCCGTGCTTCTTGTGCAGGCTGTAGTAGCCGTAAGTGAGGTCTTGCGGGAACACTGTGAAACGGCACGAGGAGTCAGATCGCTGCTATGTCGGCCTGATGTCAAAGACGAGAAGACGCACTGGACAGGTGCTTGTCCGCAAACTTGATCCGGCCCTCGTTGATGCCCTTCGCGATCTCCTTGCCGACCTGGTGAGGGTAGCGGCGCTCAATCCTGAGGATTCGCAGTTCGCAACCAAGTTTAGCTTATCAGCGTGACACGAGATCTGGAGACGGTGGCTCACATGTCCAGCCGAGCCCAGCGGTCCTCAACCTCCGGACCGACCGAGGCGCCGACGAAGAGGTTAAACTTCTTCTTCGTGGCAGGGTCGGCTTGCAAATTGTTCTGCTCGACATGGTCGGCGATGGCGGTGGGGAGGGTCTGGAGATAGTACAGCCACCGTCAGCTATCGCCGCCCGCGAGAGAAGACGTAAGAAGACGCACCTTGGGGTAGCCAACACCGGTGAAGCCCGACCAGCCGATGTAGTCTGTTGCGCTCGCGAGGAGGATGAGGATGTGCGGTGAGGTTTGGAGCAACCACAAGACGCACCATCGTTCTTGAACTGGTCTACGAGCGTGGCGGGGTCCGCGACGTACTTGTTGAGCAGCGCCGGACGACGGACACGCTCGCGAAGAGCAGGGGACGCCTGGGAGGCGTTGCGAAGAGCGCGGGTGACACGCATGATCGATTAGGAATTGAGAGTTGCTAGGAGGACAATGAGGGTTTGGGACTGGGCAATGGGAACCTGGCGAGGGTAGAGAGCGGGAGGCCGGGCGGGATGGGGTGGTCGTGGTCGTGAGAAGGCAAGGCGGGGGAGGCTCGACCAGGATCAGGGAGGAAAGTGGGGGCTTCCTCGGTTGAAGTCAGCACCTTGACGAAACAGAGGACGTCACAACGTCAACCCCAACTCCGCGGCCGACCTAACATCTTCTCCGATCGGGGCAGACCGGGAGGGGCATAATGGGCTGCTCGAGGATGATTTGAGGGGGGTGCGGGGGCCCAGCTGCTCCGTCTAGCCAGCCCCGCAAAGCAAAACAGTGTGATTGTGGGGGAGGAGGAGTTGGTCGGCGGGGAAAAGGGGCCCGCCAGTGACCTCGGGGGGAACAGGGCAGCGAAGGCCCAGGATCGAGTGGGGTTCGGTGGAGGTCGGGACCGCACTTCGTCTTCTCGCGCTGCATCGCCTTGCTCAGATCTCTCTCCTGAGTTGCTACCGCGCGCATTGCCAGGCTAACAGCGCTGCTACCACCGGGCCGAATAAAGAAATTTATCCCATCCCTCCTCGGCAGCCTAGATTTGCGACTTTCAGCCTCGGCAACGGTGCCGCACTGTGAAAGAAGCGAGACGCGGCAAGTTTCGCCCCGGCCCTGGTCCCCGTGGTCCTCAACACACCGAGCTTCTTCAACCTGAAGGCCGAACATTCCCTACAATCACACACAAACACTTCCGCCGTCGTCTCCATGACCGCGTCGGCCGTGTTGTCTGCAGCACAGCTTGCTGTTGTCCTCTTCGCAAGCATCTTCCATTGGGATGCACATTCCGGGTCATTCTGAAGAGCAGGAGCAGGACCTCGGTGTCGGCTGTGTACGCTTCGTGCGATACTTCGTGGTGGATGGGTGCTAGGCGCAGGACACCATTTGTACCGTTGATCCTGTCTTAGGCGTGCTGCTGTTGGGGACAGTTCTCAAGGCAGTTCTCTAGGGTGCGTGCCCTCACCCGCGCGCAACAGCGCGGCTCCTGCAGCAATGCTGGGCTGCCACGAGATCCACAGCCCCTCCATTAAGTTCTTGTTGCGCGCCCTCATGATCTTGAGGTTCACACCGAGGTACGATGTGCGGCTTAGATACCGTTACCCTGCTCTGCCACTCGGACACTCCACTGTCGATGCCCGGTACGCACGGAAACAGTTCTTACAGGCATCAGATACTCTTTCTCAGAAGCACACTCGTTTGTTTTATCAGCTCATCTCTCTCCCGACTGCAGTCTGGCCGGTCATACGCACACTCTAGCAGCTTTGAACAGCCGGTGATACGACACTCTCGCAACGTTGAACACGACAACTCAAAATCCAAATCACCAGCTTTCTTCTCTGCCAATAACCAGTATAGAATTTAATCTAGTCCCTTCACAATCCCATCATGTCACCCGGACTATGACGCCTCCCACCAATTCTCCCAATCCAGCGTCGTCCTCCTCCGACCGCATTCCACCCTCTTTCTCCTACGCGCGCTCCCTGTTCAAGAACTTGAGCGTCTGTGGGCCCGCTCCCCCCATTCATATTTCCTCCTCACTTTCTGACATTGACCCCAAAGGAAGAAAATAAAGAGCGGGAGACGATGAGGAAGACGACCCACAGCGCCCACATTCGCCCCTCTCGCAGCCGTCCACGCCTGCACGTCGCCCGTGACGACGAACCAGTTGGGCGTCGGAACATACCTCAGCTCAGTGCCCAGTTGAGTTCCTACCATGCCCCCACTCCCCATCAACATCCTTCCTCTTTCTTAACATAAAGAGACACCGGGGACACACCGTCCGTGTTCACCCACTGTGCACTGAGCGCGCCAGTGGAAGAGTCATACGACCAGATCCCGGTCTGCGCTTGCGTGCCGAGGGGGTTCGGGATGTTGGGCTGGGCCGGAGTGTTGGTCGGGCTATGGACCGGGTCTGGGTGTCAGAACAAGGGGAGATGGACTGAGGGGAAGAGGAACGTACTGGTGGCTCCGCAGGGTCCGAAGCGGGCGTCGCTGTGAGCGGGTGGGGGATTTCAGTATTGAAGCAAGGAAAAGCATAGGGGGAGGAAGAGGGAAGGAGAAGGAAGGGGTGGGAAAGGTACTTGGGGCTACCAGCCGTGAAACGTAGCGAGCAAGCCGACCATCCCACAGAGGTAGATCATGAGGTACGTCAAGTCTGGGTCCGTCTCCTTTTCACGACAAAACCCTTTCATATCAGCCCTCTCTCCCAACTTCGTTTCAGAGCGACTCAGCCAGCGCACAGAAAGGACCACCATCTGCGTCAGAGAGGTCGACACACAGCGCGTCTTCTTCGGCGGTCGTAAATTCGAACCTTTTACGTTTCTGGACGTTTAGAATAGTGGGTATAAGGGGGGTGAAGGAAGGGGAAGTGGAATGCACCCTTTGTTCGCCGAAAGCACCCGTGAGAGGAAGCCCGTCTGCCCGTCTTCGAAGGAGACAGTGAGGACGCCGACGTGGGCGAGCGCGGGGAAGAGGAAGATGAGAAGGGGGAAAGGATGAGCAGCATGGTAGGTGCTGTGCTGGCGGTGGAGGGAGAAGGTAGTTGGGAAGAGGAGGGGTGAGGTGGTATGTATGGTCGACCGGCAGGGAGAAACGGAGCGGTGGATTCTTTTGGGAGGGAGGGTATGATGTTTGCGGATTGGAAAGTTTTGCTGTTTCTGAAAAGCAAAGGGTGGGTTTGGGGGCGAAAGGGGAAGAGGAAGACTGTGAAGGGGCTGCTTGCATCTCGCTGCCAAAGTTGCCCCTGCACAACATCGACAGAGCTTTGTGAAGGCCCGGGTGCGCTGTGTTATGTAGCCATAGGTTTCACTATTGCTTACAGGTGAACTGACTTGGATTCGCATCCAACAGTGGACTGGACGTCGACAGCTGGCTGATTTTAACTTTTCAGAGCGAGCTGCACAGTGAACGCTAACTTGGGATATTCGTTTGTTCTCTGAAGCTAGAGATTTAGGAGTGTCAGATGGGAACTCTTGCTTTTCATGGTTATACAAGAGCGAGTGGGCATTATGGTTATGACTGCAGAAATGGCCAGGCTGCAATGCAGGATCATGCTTCCAAATGTAGCGCCGTGTTTGTCAGACTCATTCTCCATTTGAACGACTCTTTTACCTGGTTTATTCCCTGTGAAATCCATCTAAAAACTCCCAGGACGCCCATAAACCACATCTTAGAGCTGTGAACGCTCAAGGCGCGCAGTCAGAAAACCCCACTCCGACTCCGACTCAACAGAGCAAGTAAGTCCAACAGATTGATCAAGTGTATCCCCGCTGTTGGTGAATAGCGTTCAGAACCTTCGAATACTGCGCAAGGCACGCCGAACGATGTCTACCATGCGTTCCCAGCCCTGATGTCAGTGCCCGCAACGGCCACCCGCGTCCGTATGCCTTGTAGGTACCTGTTCCTTATCAGGCTCTTGTGTGCGCGCTAAACACAAAATAAACCTTTACATGCGCAAAAATGGCAAGGACATGCCACGAATAAGGTGTCGGCCGAGCGCAGGAGCTGGAGGGAAGCTCGCCGGAGGAGGGCGGCTTCTCGCTTCCCCGGCTCCGAGTCGGAGTCGTGGAAGTTCGCATCTTGACCTTGCATCACGTTCATCCCATCGCAGCTTTTACCAACCATCTAATACTCCAGCTCATTTACTGGGCTCAACGCACCACCAACCACACTTCCCTCAGACAGTCCGTCCAGCCAGGATGGTGCGTCCCCCGCATCGCCACCAGCCTGGTCTGCTCACCCACCTTCCTGGCCATCCTCTTAGGTCTCCCCCGACCGCCCCTCCACCTCCCTCCTCGGCCCAACAGGGTTCCTCGCCTCCGAGCGTCCTCGCACCGAGCGCCGCTCCCGCCCCGCGAGCGCCAGCCTCTTCGCGACGGACCCGCTGGCGTTCCCGCCGTCCCCGGCAGAGCCCTCGTTCGAGAGCATCCTCGGCGCGGGGGACGTTGCGGTCGCTAGGCGCCGGACACGCGGGCGCGAAAGAGGCCCGGGAAGGCCGAGGAGGGAGAGACACGAGGGGGAGGAGGTGGAGTGGGGACGGGAGGGGAGGTTGGGGTTTAGGGTGGTGGGCGTGGGGGAGGGGGTCGAGGTTGATGGGGATGGGGAGGAGTGGGAGGACGTTAGGTTCAGGTACGTTCTCTCCCCTACAGCTTACGTTTCGTTCCCTTACTGCCTTTCTGGATGCATTATGACTCGCCGAGAGCAGGCTCGACCTCCCCCAATCCGAAGGGCTAATTTTCATCTCCATGGACCCCCTCCCGCCGTCCCTCCTCGACGGCATCACGCTCTCCACCCTCCCCTCCTACCTCCCTCC
>JTLS01001129.1:0-17539 GCA_000826855.1 Basidioascus undulatus | reverse complement strand
CAGCCATCGATGATCCAAGGCCTGGAGCGATTCTTCCGCACGGCCCTCGTCGACCGCTCGCCCTCCATCTCCTCCGCCGCTCTCGTCTCCTCGTACCACCTCTACCCCGCCGCGCGGGACACGATCAAGCGGTGGGCGAACGAGGCGCAGGAGGCTTTGTCGAAAGCCCCCTCGAGTGGCTTCTCAGCGCAGGGCGGCGTGCAGAGCACGAGTGCCGTCTCGCAGTACCATGCGCTCGGCTTGCTGTACGCCATCCGCGAGAAGGACCGCATGGCCGTTACCAAGCTCGTTCAGGGCTTGGCCGGCACTGGGGGCGGACGCGGAGCGGGGAACTTGAAGAACCCTCTCGCGATTTGCATGCTTGTGCGGTATGCGGCGAGGCTCATGGAGGAGGACCCGAAGTGCGTCTTCGCTTTCCCCTCCTCTCTTCTTCGTTTCTTCATGCCCCCCTCCCCCGCGCATTCTGATTCCCCTCCACCCCCTCCACAGCCTCCAGCGCCCGATGTTCGAGCTGCTCGAGTCCTGGCTGCGGCACAAGTCGGACATGGTGAACTACGAAGCCGCGCGGGCGATCTGCGAGTGGCGCGGTGCGCGCCCCGCGGACCTCCTCCGTCCCATCGCGGTCCTCCAGCTCGCGCTCGCGAGCCCCAAGCCCGCGCTCAAGTTCGCCGCCATCCGCACCCTCAACCGCCTCGCACAGACCCACCCCGCTGCCGTCGCCAGCTGTAACATCGAGATGGAGGGGTTGATCAGCGATGGGAACCGGAGCGTCGCGACTTTTGCGATCACGACGCTGCTAAAGGTAAGGATTCTTCCTTCCTCCCTCCTTTTCTCCCTGTTTTCGTAGCGGGACTATAGACTGAGATGTGCGATCCGGGACGCTCCACAGACGGGCAACGAAGCCTCGGTCGACCGGCTGATGAAGCAGATTTCGGGGTTCATGCTCGACATCAGCGACGAGTTCAAGATCATCGTCGTCGACGCCATCCGCGCGCTCTGCCTCAAGTTCCCCGCAAAGCAGAACGTCATGCTCTCCTTCCTCTCCGGCGTCCTCCGCGACGAGGGCGGGTACGAGTTCAAGCGCGCCGTTGTGGAGGCTATCTTTGACATGATCAAGTTTGTCGAGGACTGCAAGGAGGCGGGTGCGTTGTGTTCTCCCCTTTTCTTTCCTTTCTCTTCATCGCGGTTGGGTGGGCTGACGCGAATCGGGTTTGGGGTGGTCAGCCCTCTCCCACCTCTGCGAGTTCATCGAGGACTGCGAGTTCACGAAGCTCTCCGTGCGCGTGCTCCACCTCCTCGGCGTCGAGGGCCCCAAGACGGCCCAGCCGACGAAATACATCCGCCACATCTACAACCGCGTCGTGCTCGAGAACGCCATCGTCCGCGCCGCGGCCGTCAGCAGCCTCGCCAAGTTCGGCGTCAACGTCGAGGCGGAGGGCGTCAAGAAGAGTGTCAAGGTCTTGCTGAACCGGTAAGTGGGCGTGGAGGTGCCGGAGGTGGAGGGGAGGGGAGGCTGATGTGGGGTGGGATGCGAGGACAGGTGTCTGGACGACGTGGACGACGAGGTTCGCGATCGCGCGGCGATGTACCTCAAGGTGCTGGAGGATGAGGAGCTCGCGCGGCGGACGGTCAAGGAAGGTGAGTGGGATGGCGTTCCGTGGACTCGGGGGACGTCGGAGCTGTCTGACATGACTGGGTGGCTGCTGGTACAGAGGCGTCGTTCTCGCTCGGCGCGCTCGAGTCCAAGCTCGTCGCGTACGTCAGCGACCCGACCGCGTCCGTCAAGTCGTTCGACGTCTCCGAAATCCCAAAGGTCAGCCTCGAGCAGTCCCGGCAAGAAGCTCTGCGTGCGTCCTCTTCCCATTTCACCCGCCCTTTTCAGTTCCGGTAGCTAGCAAGGACTGATGTGAGGGTGGGTTTCACAGGCGCCAAGAGCGAGGCGACCTCGTCCGTCGCTGTGGGCGCCACGGCCGGTCCGTCGACCGCCGTCGCCGCTGCGGCCACTACCGCTGCCGACGCGCAATCCGCGTACGCCAAGCAGCTCGAGGCTGTCCCCGAGCTTGCGGTGTACGGCCCCGTCCTCCGCAGCTCGAGCAAGCCTGTCGAACTCACGGAGAGCGAGACCGAGTACGTCGTCACCGCTGTCAAGCACGTGTTCAAGGAGCACATCGTTTTCCAGGTGCGTCTCGATCCCGTGCTGGAAAGGGAGGAGGCATTGACTGACATTCTGGATGGGGCGGCCGTAGTTCAACGTCAACAACACCATCCCCGACACGGTGCTCGAGGAGGTGTCGGTGCTCATGCAGCCCTCGGAGGACGCCGGGCTCACGGAGGACTTCATCATCTTCGTCCCGCGCATCACCGCGTCCGACGGGCCGGGGATCGTCTACGTATCGTTCACGCGCACCGAGCCGGCCGACTACGCGCTCGGCTCGTTCGCTAACACGCTCACGTTCGTCTCGAAGGAGATAGACCCAGACAGCGGCGAGCCGGAGGAGGAGGGATACAAGGACGAGTACCAGATCGAGGACCTCGAGCTCGGCGCGGGTGACTACATCACCCCGTCTTATGCTACGTTCTCCACCGAGTGGGAGAGGCTCCGCGGCGGCCCGGAGCTTACCGAGACTTTCGCGCTTACCGCGTTGGACTCGCTGAAATGTGCGTTTCCCCTCCTTTTCCATTTCTCATTTCCTGCGGTGACTGACTGACACCCTCGCTTGCCGTGCACAGCCGCCTGCGACTCGCTCATCGAGCTCCTGAACATGGAGCCCCTCGGCGGGACGGAGGCGCCGACGTCCGCGTCCGTGCACACGCTCAACCTCTCGGGCGTCGTCGCCGGCGGCGGCGGCAAGGTCCTCGCCCGCAGCCGCATGACGTTCCAGACCGGCCAGGGCGTCACGATGGAGCTCGCCGTCCGCGCCGAGCGCGAGGAAGCCGCCAAGCTGGTCATCTCTGCTATCCAGTGAGGGGCGATGGGGGAACCGAGCGGCGTAGAGGGAGAGAAGCTGTACGGAGGACGCAGGGATGATGTTTTGTTCTTTCGGTTGCGCTTTCTTCTGTTCCTTTTTGTGATTGTGATTACTGAGACAAGATGATACCTACCTTCGCTACAAGTTTGGATCGCTGCTTGGCAGTCATGGCGAGCGAGGCGGATGTTCTCTTGCCTGCCTGGGTGAAGGCGCTCACTTTTCCTTGCGCCGCCTGAGTACTTTTCACCTGGAGAACTGCCCGGGCAAGAAGGGGTGCGGATCTTTACAGAATCTCGACTTTTATAAGAGGATGGCTCACACCGAAATTCACCTCACTAGTGTGTGCGCACTCGCCTTGCTGTGGCACATTCTTCAGCGACTCTGAACGTTAATAAACCCACTATATTGTGTGGTGGGTTACACAACGGACCGACGTGTTCACCCTTCCAGACCGGCGACCACTCCAGCCTTCCTTGCCTTCCCATAAGGGCATCCCTCGCTGGTCATTGAGCTTACCCTTGGCAGACAGGTCTCCTCGTAATGCTTTCCTAACATCTTTAAGGAAGAAAAGCCACTTCATCAGCGCATTCTGCGCCACCAAGTGCGGCAGCGCAACCGCACAAGGTGGAGTGTCAGCAATGGCAACCTTGCAGGGTGAGCTATCGGAACCTGTGTAGACTGAGAATGCTTTGAAAAGTTTTTCGATAGTAGTTGAGAGGTGTTCCTCGACATATTCTGGTAGTGGCAGTCTTCGAGGCTGGTCGTCTTCGCTTCGTTTATCTGAGCAAGTGCACAAACTGCCGCTATTGATAACATGCGTTCCGATCTCATCACAGAAACATTAAGATATTGTACTGACTTGAAAATCTACTGTCTCTCACGGTGGAGTCTGTCCCAGGTTTTCCAAGAAGTTGAGGCTGGTCGTTCGGAAAGGTTGCGCTGGGCCGTAATATGCCGAACAGGTCGCGTACGCAGATTATGATTCAGAATTGAATGCGTTCAATACAGAGTTCACTGCTCTTACCAAGCTTCCCCCATGGGTGAACGATAGGAATTCGAGGCTCCACATGGCAAGTCACGACCGGCACCACCACCGAGCGTGGTTTCGTTCTGATTGCCCTGCACAGCCCCCTTGCATCGTTCTGCTAGTGGAACTTCACATATGCAAAAGGCAAGACACCTATCCCACGAAGCGTCCCGTCTCCGTCCCTCTTCCTTCTGCACCAGTGGTCTCAACCTCCTCCAGCTCAAGCCCAGCCGTCAAACGTCCTCACGTGACAGATCAAAAATGTCTGGCAATTCTAACAACCATTAATTCCAGCGAAAACTTGGGAAGAACGCTGGGAAGGAAGCAAAACGAAAGAGCTCACACTAACGCTGCATTCTACGCTGCTCAACAGAATCCTCGTCGGTGAGCCACTTCCATTTTCAGAAGGTAGGCATCGGGGATTTTCTGATAAGGGTGAATATCAGGCCATCAGGTACGAAGCCTCTCACCGAATGACTCCCGAAGGCTGCTCGGTGAGAACTAAACAAAAGCCGGCAGGTTTGGTTTCAGGAGACTCGAGACGGAGGTCAGTCATTGTGTTTTCTCGTTATAGTCTTTTCTTACACGGTGTACATTCCAGTGCCTGAATGGGTCTGTGATAGCACCGTTTAATCTCCGTTTTCTCAAACGATCCGGCTAACTGATGTCCTCGACTAACAACGCCATGCTTTGTAGAAACTCGGGAGGGTGATGGACATCCTCTATTTCCCGCGTTCACAGCGCTTCAGGGCCAAGATATGTGTATGAATTTCCAGTTTGTTGGACGGCATGGTGACATGGGGTTTGGCGTACAGCATGTCGGAGAGGGGGTTCATAGTTTTTAAGGTGCGAGCTGGGCACGGGGAAGGCTAAAGAAGTCGCAGCGGAACCAAGCTGATGAAAAGTCGCACTTTATATATTGTATTGCCCTCTTTCAGAAACCAGAGCAAGTCATGCCGTACAACAGCATGTAGGGATTGGGCGGCCCACCGACTACACAGCGCAGGGACCACAAGCATTCTTGTGACTGGCCTGCGAGCACACTCGGGTTTATTTTCTTTGCAATCTGTCGCTTGATCGAGTGTTGTTGTGGCTACGATTCTACCAAAAATTTTAATGCATATACACATTGAATCTGCTGCTGTTTGTTGGGCTACCAACGTCTGCGGAGAAGCTTGAGGTTGTTGTGAGAGATGTGCCCAGGTGACACAGAAATTTTGTGCTCTATCGAAGTTCCGACGTGTTGGCCTCGGATAGATCCGACTTTAGGTGGTGTTACTGTTCACTTAATGCGGGTTCGTGTTCTTGAAGTTTGGATGCTGCACCGCGCTCGTTGTACAGCTCTTTTTCACGCTACATCGTGCCACAGTTTTCAGGCAACGTCCTAGAAGATGCTTGAATGCAATGACAGCAAGGTAGTTTAATCCACAAGCTGGCTGTGCAGGAACGGTGCTTCATCTGGTGATCAAAGGAACAAGGGAAGACGAGTTTCCGGACGGCAACGCACGAACAAGTCTGTCGCCGTGGCACTCTTTTGGCACAACCTCGATCTACCCTTCTGCTGAAATATGCCAAACTGTCTTTCTACTGTTGAATGACAACCGAGAGATTCGGGCCTCCCACATTCCATAACCCTTCCAAGCCGCTGGCCACGGCACCACACTCAACCAAGAGGTCTGAAGACCCTGCTCAAAGTAGTTTGAAACTGCTTGAATAGAAGTCAGACGACACCTAGGGGCACTTGTGGACTTTTGGAGAGCATGAAAAAGTGAATGTGAGGTGAGGACATAGAAGGGAACTCGCACTGATCTTACGGGCCATCCCCTGCTCATTAGAACAATGATAGGCGAGCCACTTCCATTTTGCGGCAGTTTCCCATACATGATACCCAAATCCGGGAGTAGTGCACATGCTTCAAAACCTGTTGAAGCAACGCCTTAAGTCTCATCTTGGGTGGGCCGTCAACGACGGCCAGCAGGTTTCGTGCCACGCAACTCGGACGGGGGTCGGTCATTTTGTTTCCTTGCAAACGGTCTGCCCTTCTCTGACATGTGGCCTGTCTTTTAGCAAAAAAAAAAAAGGTCTGGTCCGATGCAGTTCTCCATTATTCTCGAGTACGACATGGCACGAGTGACGACTCTAACTGGGAGTCTACGAAGCAAACACGCCTCGTTGGTTCTTCACAAGCCAAACAGCCACAGGTGATGCGGAATGCTGGCCAACACCGAGCAGCACCAAACACCCAATGAGCAAGCATACTATCTAATATGCGCCTTCACAAGCGAATTCACATGGACGTAGACCCGTTCCTTCCACTGCTTTCCAGATCATCATCTCATTCCCTTCCCTCGACACCCCTGCCCGATCATGCCTTGAGGTGCTTGGCGTGGAATGCGATGTGGTCAGGGCCAAAGGTAGAGATCTATTAGGAGAAAAAGGAAGGCGTGAGTGGAACGGGAGGACGGATTCGAATGCACGTGGGGAAAGCACGCACGAAGTAGTACCTGTGCATTTGGGGCAAGACGCGCCGGGGAAAGAATGGCAAGATCAGCAGATAGAAGCGTGAAGAACAGAAGTTGAAATGTACGAGTGGTCGTAGCCGTCGCGGAAGTTGACGTTGATGGGGACGCCCGCCTCCTTCGCGGCCGCGACGAAGTTCTCGGGCAGCAGCTGGCCCTGCTTGTAGAAGTTGTCCTCGGTGCCCTGTTGCCCTCTTACTTCTTATCAGCCTTCCGCCCTTCCCTTGCTCTTCCTCCTCATTTACGCACCTGGTCCAGCAGGAGCTCGATCTTGCGGCTCTTGCCCACGGACTTGATCAGCTCCGTCGCGTCGCTCTTCTTGCCCTCCTCGACGCCGCCGGCGTAGTACCCGCCAAAAGCCTTCTCGCCCCACGGGCAGCGCGTCGGATTGAGGATCGCCGCGAAGCCGGACGCGGACCGGTACGTCCCCTCCGGCTGCGAAAGGTAGAGGGTGACCGCGCCGTGCCCGCCCATCGAGTGCCCCATGATGGAGGCGGTCTTGGTGTCCTGCAGCGGAGATGGAAAGGGGTTCAGAAAACGGAGCGGTGGAGTGGGTGGGAGGATGAGGTAAGAAGACGGACTAGAGGCAGCCCGGACGTAGCGAGCTTGGCGGGCAGCTCCTGCGTGATGTAGTCGTACATGTTATACGCCTTCTTCCAGCTGCAAACCCCATTGTCAATCAGGATCGTTCTCTCCCTCCTTCTCAACCCGGACCGCTGAAACCCTCAACGCACGGCTCCTTCGTAGCATTGACGTAGAACCCAGCGCCTGCGGACTCACGGATGACCATCAGCGAGCTGCACTAGCAACCCAATACGTACAAGAAAGAATGCAAGAAAGCGCACGCACCAGTCCCAAAGTCCCAGTCCTTCTCCTCGCTTTCGATCCCCGCCCCGCGCGGGCTCGTGTCGGGAAAGACGAGCGCGAGGCCGTGCGCGGCGGCGTCGCGGAGGAAGCCGCCCTTCTGGGCGCTGCGATCCCGTCCCGTCCACTCGTCAACCCATTTGACACGCCATAGAGAGGGAGGGTGCGGATGAAGGCGCAGGACGCACCCGGTGTCTTCAGTGCAGGTCAGGCCCGCAAGGTAGTAAAGCACGGGCACGGGGCCCTTCTCTGCCTCCTTCGGGAGGAAGACGTTGATCTGCGTCGGGAGGCCACCGAGTTTCTCGGACTGCATGATCCCCCATACCCGAATTTCAAGTCCCAATCTACGTCAGGATTCCATACCGCTCCCTCAGAGAAGGCGCACGCACGGTGAACTTGTACTTGTTCAGCCAGCCCTCGAAGGACTTGTTCGAGCTGAGCTTCTCGAAGCCGGACATTGCGGAAGAGTATGAGCGGAGGAGGGTGGGGATGTGGGTGCAAGTGCGTAGGAGAATGGTGCTGCTGCTGCTGGTGGTACTGGTAAGGAGGCTGGGGGTGGGTGGGTGCTGGTAAGTTGGGCGTTGGGCGTTGGGCGTCGGCGGACGGCAAGCGCGCGGGAGTTGCGCCGGCCCGGTTGACGATCTGACGTACACCTGACGGCGGAGGGGGGCACCGTCGCTTGCGCTGCAGTCGTGGCAGCCAATTTTTCTTCACGACGGTGCATTCGAGGGTATATTGTACTTCCCAAAGTATATTGGCCTGGATACAAGGCAGCTCATCGCAGAGCAGGAGATCGAACGAGCTCTGCTTCGGCCTTGATAGGAGAGCCTGCAAACAGTCACGCCCGGTGGAGGCGCAACATCTGCAAGTCGCTGCCAGCAGCATTCAAGGCATACGAGAAGATGGACAGAAATGCAGTAGCAGCAAGTGGTATCAAAATGCATGTTAGAATAGCAAGCGAGAAGCGCCGAGCAGGTAGTGTAGAAAAGTGGACGCCGGAAGCGAGCGCCATGCAGAATAGTTAACGGGGAGGGAAGAATAAACGTATGCGACTAGACAGGTAGGTATAAACATGTAGGGCGGCGGCAATGGCAAGCGAGCAAGCAGGACCAAGGAAGGCGGGGCACTAAGTGTTTGATTGGGAGGGGGTATGCAGATGGGAAGGTATTGGTATCGGGGGAACGAGCGGAGGCGGTGGGCGGTACGGCACCTGGCCGCAAGCGAGGGCGGTGTCGACGAACGAGCGTGGTGAAATGAGGGATGGGATGGGATGGGATGGGATGTAGTGTTCATTGGACGGCGTAGAGTAAGAAGTGGATGAACGGGAATAAAATGTACGAGCTTGTGAGGGAACGATGGGACGACTATGCGGGGGGCGTGGCGGGGCGTGGCGGGTCGGAGCGGATCGAGCGAGCTCTGCAGGGGGCAGAGGTCGTGAGGAGAAGCGCGAGATGGGGTATGAGAGGGAGTGTACGTACAGAACGGAACGACAAGCGAAAGAGCATCAGTACCGGTATTGCGGCTGGTTTCCTAGGGCGTAAGACGGCCTGTCCAGTCACCCCCGACCCGAAATCAGCACTTGCCCATCCATCTATCCCACGCGCGCGCTCAAACGCAACGCACCCAGAAAACTCGTACGGCACGCCCCCGCCTTGCATGGCGCCGGGGGCAGGCGAGTGCGGGTGTGCGTACACGCGCGGGTCGTACTCGTACGCGGCAGGCGGGACGGGGACTCCTGGGATCGGCGCGGGCGCGGGCGCCGGCGCCGGCGCGTAGGGCGAGGGCGACGCCCAGCCGTACGGCGCCGGAGAGGCCTCGCGCCCGGACATGCTGGATGGCGCGCGGTTAAGTTGTTGAGGCGCCTTTTCGAACGGGTCCGGCCGAGGGTCGTCCTTGTCGTCTGGCGTAGGGGGTGTGAAGTCGATCCGGTCCATCGCGTCGAGGCGGTTGTTGAACCGCCGCGAGGGGGAGAGCTTGTACTTGCGGAAGCTGGGTGGTGAGTGAGAGGGTGGGTAAGAAGAGAGATTCAGCACGGATGGGTCCGAGCGGCAAGCAGGGGCATTGGGGAGATGAGAGATGGCAGACGGGACGCACATTGTCCACACTGCCGCGGCGAGCCCAATGACGGACGCGGTAACGATGATAGCGATCATCGTGCCCTTCGCGATCTTGCCCATCCCGGCCGAGTCCTCCTGCTCAGCAGCGGCGGACGAGCTCGCCGGCCCGCCCACCACAGCGGTGGACGTGACCGACGGCGGAGGCTCCTCGCTCGACGTCTCCTCCGCCGAAGTAGAAGAGCTGGTGCTCGTCGGCTTGGCCGACGTCGACATGGGTGTCCCAGAGGTGGTAGATGTGGGACTTGACACAGACGACTCCTTCTTCCCGCCATTCAACAGATCCCCGATCCCGCCTAGGATCCCCCCGTTCTGCGCCGGTGCCGCACTGGTCGTGGGGTGGGCAGCGGCGGACGCCGAGCCCGAGGACGCAGACGCAGAGGTCGTCTCCGCCGCGCGCTCCGCGGCGGGCGCGATGATGACCGTCTCGGTATCGTCGTCATCGTCGTCTGCCGCGGCGCGCGGATGTACGGCGCGCCCGTACGGCCGCGGATGGACGTGTCGCGGTCGGTGTGCGTGCGGCTGGAGGGAGGAGGCGGATGCGGCCGGCGGGGAGGGGGCGAGTGCGAGGGCAGTGAGGAGGAGGAGAACCGGGAGCGCCCGACGCCGGCGGGAGGAGCAAGAAGAGGAGGGAGCGGCGCGGGGCATGCCGAGGGACGGGGGAGAGATGGGATTGAATGGATGCGGGTAGGAGTGGGTGGGTATCTGCTGTGTTTTGTGATGGAGAGATGGCGGCTGCTGGGTATCTGGTAAAGCGAGTGACTGGGTGCGGGTTCGAGAGTGCAGCAAGATTACAACCGCCAGAGTGCAGGTCCGCGTGTCGGCGTCAGTGCCGCGGTCAGCGTCGGTCGGACGGTCAACAAGCGACAAGAGATGAGGATGATGCAGCGGGCGGCAAGAGGATGGATTATGGCGGGCAGAGAGAGGAGGACGANGAGGACGACGAGCTAGAGCCGTAGGCCCGCCTCTCTTTCGCTGATGGTGAAACAAGGCAAAGGGGGCGTGCACAAGCCCGAGCAGCCCAAACACACATGCCCAGGCGTGGGAAATGTCAGTTGGGCTTGGCCTGTCTGAAATCTGAAAATGCTGCTCTGATGGTGGGAATAATTGTCCTGGTCTGAGAGAGAAGACCCCGTTTGGACGAAGTCGGTCAGAGTGGACAGCGACGACCAGAGAAACGCGGGCGAGACGGCTCGGGAAGAAAACAAACGCGCTTGGCTCGCACAACAGCCGTATCTCCTTCACAGTCCGTCCATGTCGTTGCACTCGACTTATTGTCTCAACTGGTTGAGCACTGAGGACCATCACCAAACCGAAAATTTACATATCCCTGTAGAGTTCTGAAATGCTGTGCAAGCGGCTGCAGCGGGCCTGACAGCATCTCGGGGCAGTTTAGGGAAGTAGTGTGGCTGCGGAGACTCGGAGCTGCCGATTTCACTCCGCTCCGCATGGCTATCGCAGACCTTAGTCAGGCTGTCATTCTACACTGGCAATAACGAGAAAGATTACAGAGCAGTTCATTCAGGAAAAGTGGATAAAAATCCAACAGGTTCACAAGGAAGGTGGAAGAAGGCAGGGGGAGGGCCGGGGCGGAAAGAATGGGGAGTGCGCGAATACGTCTGCTTTGCGTTCGGAAATTCACTGTCATGGTGATGAATTTATTAAAATGTATACTTAATAACCTCAGTTCATACACAGCCAGATGCACGAGTTACGGCAATCCTCTCGCTGGTGCTCAATAGAGAAGAGTTCTCCGCATCTCGCTAGTTCCATGAGGCCCATCCCGCAAAGGTCCCACAGAACATACATAATAAACATCATTTCATGCTTGAGCAGTATGGACGCTATTTCTCGGAACGATTTAAAGTTCTCAGTCCAACCTTCGCAGGGCACTCTTGTAGAAAGGCGTGGCGCACGTCGCCCGCAACGAGTGAACGGGGAGTGAGCAAGGGCCGAAGTCGGATTGTCGGTTGCAGCGGCACTTGAACTTTTGCTCTGGATGCTGAGAAGTGGGCTGCATTTCTCTCCGTAATTGGACTATTTGCACAGCAGGCGTGTCCCTCAAAGCGGGAAACTCAGAACATTTCAACCTGGGCTCGCGGAGGCCTAAGTTATCTCAGTTCACACGTCGCAGGTCGGACGACGACACCAACACATTGGCTCTCCAAGAGACTTGGGTACAATGGGGGCCCTCGGCCCTGGCATACTCCGTCCCACAATGCAGTGCGGAAAAGAGCTACATGCCGAGATAGATACTGTATCTACCCGCTTTATCCAAACTTCTCGATCCCGTCTTGCATAGGAGCGTCCAGCTGGACACCCTGCCGCATAAGACTTGATCTTAAGGAAGAAATACCCTTCCTCTATTCGGGAAACCGCAAGGGCTCCTTGACATTTGGCACGTCTCCCGCAGCAAGCTCGATCTTCTCATCGAACTTTGACACCCGGCAAATAACAATAGCGTCAACATACAGGCGTGTCGAGGTGTAATGGCCAGAATACGGACACAGGAGTTCACGACTGAAAAGTATCATGAAAGGTGTAAGACCGAATGTGCGTGTAGCACAATCATCAGCGTGCTGGGCCTTCAGTCGACCGCCCGACGAGTCAATCTACGTATGCATTGGGCTATGATGATAAGATTATAGCAGAAAAGCCTTACTTAAGAATATATGACAAAAGAGAACAAGATTGAACATGCTGGCAGACCAGTCATGAGAATGCTTGTAGTGGCTTCGCCGAGTCGTTGGTAGGCCGCTCGATTCCTACATGCTGTCGCAAGAATATCATGATAGGGTATCTGCAAGAGCAAGATAACACAATACATTGATTATCTTGATCAGATTGGACCCACTGACCCTTCTCGAGCCTTTGATGTGCCCAGCTCGTACCTTGAAAACTATGGACCCCGTCGGTTACATCAGACGCCAGGTCAGCATGCCGTTCAACGAGTTTATGATATTAACTCACATCTTGATATTGAACTCTTCAGTGCGCGAGAGGATGTCCATCACCCTGCCGACCTTCTGAAAGCATGGCATTGTTAGCAAAGAACGCCAATTAGCCAATCCGCTCAAGAAAAGGGAGATGTAACGACGCTACCACGGACCCGTCGATTCACTGAACACTACAAGGTATAAGAAGCTACTATCAACGAAAACACAATGACTGACCCCCTCGATTATCTGTGTCTTGGTATCAGACCTGCTGGCTGTCGTTCAGCCCTCATCCAGCAGAGACTTAAGGGTGATAGGCTTCGCACCTGATGGCCTGACCTAACGCTTATCAGAAAATCCCAAGACGCGCACCTTCTGAGAGTGAAAGTGGCTCACCGATGAGGATTCTGTTGAGCGGCGTAGAACGTAACGTCATTATGAGGTTTCGCTTCTTCTCAACCCTCTTCGCAAAGTCCGGCGTATTGTACTCACTGGCCGTCACCATTGTGGGACATGGTGATATGTCAATTTTGGACGTTTGGCGGACGGGCGTGAGCTCGAGGAAGTTGAGATCAGTGTGGGAGAGGGACAGAGAGCACAGGGACGGAGAAGGGGGGCTTGGTGGGATATGAGCCTGGCCGGTCGAGGTGAAGGAATCTCCATTGAGAATTGTCCAATATAAGAACGAGGTAGGCAGGCTGTGCAAGCTGTAAGAACGAACGGCAGTGACTTACCGCATGGAGCCTCGTATTTCCATCGTTCACCGAAGGACAGGAATTTATTGAAAAATGAGCATCTTATACATCTCATTAAGTTACAAAGTCTCAGTCTTTTCAAATTCTAATCAACAAACGGGATCCCTTTAGCATCACGCTGCGGCCCGGCACAACCTGTTCCGAACGACCAGTCTTGAATTCTCTGGAAACCTTGAGAGACCCATCATAAGCCACATTGTACATTAACTCAGTACCAGTTCTAAACGAATGTTACCAACAGCTGCAGTTTGTACCAACGGTGCTCAGATAAACGAAGCGAAGACGACCAGCCTCGAAGATCTCTACTCGAGTCAACTGTCTCGAAGAACAGCTCCTCTACTAAGGGGACCAACTTCAAAGCAGTCTCAGCCTATAAACATACATGTTTTGACGATAGCCGCCCTACAAGATTACAATTGCCGACATTCACAATGTGCGGACGCGCTCCCGCACTTGGTGACCCAGGGTTGCCCTGCTGAAGTGGCTTTCATTCCTACACCATTTCTCAAGCAAGACGTCATGACGGGACCTGACTGTCAAACGGTACGCTCTGGGAGCAGCAAGAGATGCTCTTATGGGAAGGCGAGGAAGTGGAATGGTCGGCGGTCTGGGGGGGTGAACACGTAGGCCCGCTGCGTATTTGGGCTAGCTCAGCCATACAAGTTGCATACTGCGAGTTTAACTCGCGGAAAACTGTGCAAGGCGAGTACGCATAGAAGGTGGGTGAATCTCGGTCGGTGTGAGCCATCCCGATTCCCCTCTTGGCGACAACGCGCTGTCTCATCGCTCCGCCTGCCTTTTTTACACATGCCGCAGGATGTTCACCATGTACATGCTTATCGTGAGTAATCTGAGCGATATGTGTGCCTGCGTGGGGCCTGCGTACACAGCTTGCACTTTCCGACAATGTCCAACAAGCCAGTTCGGCCGCGACGGATGACACGTGAGCAAAGGCCTCCGCGTTGCTTCGTCCCTTTTCTCGAGGCTCTGCCAGCTCAACATCTCCTCTCATCCTCATTCCTTTCCTCCGGTCCCAGAGCATATCGCGCCTTCAACGATGGCTGTTCTCCTCGATCTCCCCGACGAGACCCTTCTTGAAATCATCCCGCTCACCGCACGAGAGCGTTGTGTGGGTGAGTGGAACTTCCCCTCCGGTAGAAGGCACTCGCCGCAGGTAGACTTCGCTCGCCTCTCACTCGTCAATCATCGCTTTTACCGTCTCACCCAACCTTCGCTCTGCCGCTCGATTCAGATCGTAGGCTACTGGGAGCAAAACTACCAGACTTCGCTTCGGCTCTTTCTGCGCTTGCTCCTCGCCCGTCCCGCGCTCGGCGCGCACGTTCGTGAACTCACGGTCGATTGGCACGATGAGGTGTATGATAAGTGTGCTCCCGAACAGGGAGAGAGTGACGATGAGGAGGACAATGAGGACATGGTCGAGGAGGTCGAGACGGAAGGGGCAGACGGCGAGGTCGGCCACTCGCTCTCCGCCGACAACGCCCTCTTCGCCTCTGCTGCCTCAGCCCGTGGTCTCTCGAACCGGATCCAGCGCGCCCTCAAGCACAGCAGCGAGACGGTGCAAACGGTCCTTCTTCTCGACCTCCTGCCGCACCTCCATTCGCTCAGCATTACCCCGGACCTGCCCTCGGATCTCTTCTTCGTGGATGCCGTCTCGAAGGGCAACCTTCCGCAGGGCCTGCGCTCGCTGCAAGAGATCGAGCTGTCGTGGTACGACACCGAGGGGGGGTTCGATCTTCTCAGCATCGAGCAGTGCCTTCTACTCCCCACGCTTCGCAAACTCACTGTCAGTGCAGTCGACGAAGACCCGAACCCGTGGGACTCGAACGAGGAGGCTCACGTCTCTGCTCCTCCTGGATCCTCTTCCGTCACGGAGTTAGTCTTCATCTTGGGTGCGATCGAGTGCACCTCGCTCGCGCGGACGCTCCGCCTCCCGCGCGCGCTGAGCCGATTCGCGTACGACCTCGGCGGCTCCACCACCGGATTTGCGTCTTTCGACGCTGCGGCCCTCTGGACCGGGCTGCACGCGTACGCGCGGGATTCGCTCACCTACCTCGAGATCACCACCGAGATTAGTGATAGCAGCGACGAGCCACGTGGGGAACTCGGACCCCTGCGCGATTTCGTGAAGCTATCGAGCATCTATCTACCCATCTCGCTTCTGCTCGGTGCCCCCTCAGACGGTGCGGCCCCTGTCAAACTCACCGATCTCATGCCGCCCGCGCTCGTCTCACTCAATCTCAGGATCGACAACGACTGGACCCTCGAGGCGTGCGTGGACATGCTCGTGGAGATGCTCGAGGCGAAGGAGACGTGCACGCCCTCGCTTTCTGTTCTTGAGGTAGGGCATCGCGCTGAGGATCCGGCGGCGGAGCGACTGCGCGCGGCGTGCGAAGCGGCGGAGGTGGACTTGCGTGGTGGTCGGTAGACTGTGAAGACTCAGGGGAGGTGGTCGTGTCACTCGTGACGAGTTTCTGGAGCTCGTTAACGCTGCACAAGCATTGAATACTGTTCTATAGTTAGGGATCTGTGCAAGCATCTTCAGACATAAATTTCCGGCATCGTCGCGCTCACAGCGAGCGCTGCCGTGGCCTGGCATTCTGATCAGCACAGAAGACTAAAACCAGCACACTTTTCACCGCGTCTTTACAGTTTATGCATCCCTCTGATAAAAACAGGGCAATTGATCGATCAATGTACAACGAGAAGCGGAAGTTGCACTGCCGCCCCTGCCCAGCCCGTTTTCAAGGCTCGAAACGACGACGTGCAGCGTGCCTTTTCCTTATGCACCGCCATCGGATCAGCTCTAGCTAACTCTCGCTGAACTAGCTCGCCTTTACTCCTCAATCTCTTTTGCACATCGGCTGCTACGTTCCTGCCCGCCGCTGGAACTCAGGCCGCGAAGCTCGAGATCGTAGGCCGTAGGTTCGTCGTTCTCAGCGGCAACAAGCATCCACTCGCTTCGTTCGGGTGACTCACTTTTATGGCCATTTTCCCTATGAAGGGTCGGTCCTCTCATACGACATATTGGGCAACCACAACAAGCGCCACATCCACGTCTTCATACAGGTCGGCGTCTGGTTTCCCTTCACCGCCTAGCTTTGGGAACTGATTTCGTACCCCTCTATACACCGAAGGCCGTCGCGCTTCCCGCCCAGGCCGAGGGGCTGAGGATCGCTGCGAGCGAGCTCAATGTGGACAGCGGTCGCCTCACGCGCATCCAGCAGGCGCTGGACGCGGCTGTGTTCTCGCAAGCGAGGTCCTTCGAGGAACTCAAGTGAGTGCATGTGCAGCTAAATGACCGCAAATGGAGACGCAGATGCGTTCTCCTTGTCCGCAGGGACCGCCTCCTTCGCGGCGGGTTTGAGGTCATGAGCGCGGAAACGACTATCGACCAGGCGCAGCCGAGGCTGCTCATTAGCGGCGCACCTTCTTCGTGCTTGCATCGTTGTGCGAGCAAGCACGGACAAACTTTTCCGTTGGTCCAAGCAGGTCTCCCTACCCCGCGTACTACCACGACTTCCTCGAGGACGCGGACCTCAAGGCGGCGACGACGCTGGGGCACTACAGCGAGCGGGACGCGGACGATCCGTCCGTGCTCTACCCGGTCTCGCTCTTCCTCATCCGCATGTGGCGCGACGATCACGAGCGCGGCCAACTTCGTCGCCGCGATCGAGACGCACGACAAGGAGGAGGTCGAGCTCGGCCTTGTTCTCGATGTGGAGACGCGGCTCGACTGGGATATCAACCTCTGGGGGCGCGCGTCCACGCCGCCAGTCGCTGCGAGCGCATCGTCTTCTGGCACAACGGGACGAACAGCATGACGAAGAGCGTGCAGTGGGCGATGATGAAGCTGTCGTAAGGCTGGGAGGGCGGGGTTGTTTGGGACAGTCATGGCTCATTTCACTGCGATCGACCTGCACATGGGGTCTGAAAGCTTTCTCCACCCGCCTCATGTCTTGAAGAGGGAAGAATGTCGGATGCACCCACCTGAAAGTGTGTCCTTAAACCTCTCCCATCCTTCCCACTTTTCCATACACCCCCGCCCGACGCCGTTCCCGTCCCCGCATCATCACACTCTTCCTCCCTCCTCCCTCCCTCCACCCATCCAATGCCCCGCTCCCCCATGCGCTCCCCGCCCCTGCCTCCCATCCCCCGCACCGCACCAAGTTGCACCGACACCCCGAGCCGCAACCCAACTGTTCCAAGGCAAAACGGATAGTGCAAGGCGGCGCGCGCGCGCCCGCCTCTTTGGCGCGTGTAAGTGATACAATACAATACTTCCTCTCCTTCCTCCGTCCCCTGCCTCCTCTCCCTGCCAGCCTTTCCCGATAGAC
>JTLS01001128.1:0-10433 GCA_000826855.1 Basidioascus undulatus | reverse complement strand
GGGGGAGTGAGGACGAGGAAAGGATCGACTGCGTGGACGGCCTCAGTATCTTTTTGGAATCGCAGCAGGCAAGGGGAAGACGCACCTTCTCCGCGCCCTGCGTCGTCCACCCGCCGACTTTCGCCCATCCCCCCAGCTCCCGCTCCCCATCCTCCACCCCATCCTCCCCTGCCTCCTCCTCCTCCGTACCCACCTCCTCCTCCACATCCTCCACCTCCTCCCGCGCCTCCATCACCTGCGCCTCAGCATCCGCCGCCCAAAGCTCGAGGATAGGATCGTGCGCGCGGCCGTCGACAGGGAGGCGCGGGATGGAGAGGACCGAGAGGGGAGATTGGACGGTTTCAGTTGCGGTAGCTTTTGGGGTGGGGGAAAAGGAAGAGGAGGAGGAGGAGGAGGAGGAGGAGGAGGAGGACGGGTAGTCGAGCGGCGGGAGAGGGGGAATGGAGAGCAGCATGCGGGAGGTGAAGGGGGGGAGGTGATGAGGTGAGGAAGCAAGAGACGCGCTGAGGACGCGTCGCGTCCTCTTGAGCAAAGTACGTTCCCAGGTTTCGCCTGGGTGCATATCGGCTACCTAGATTTTAAATCACGTTGACAGGTCAGTGGTAGATCTGTAAAACTCAATATATTTCAGCGGTTGAAAGCGTGAGGGTACGAAACCGCAGGCCGTCGCTTTGGAACTGACCTTGATGCTACAGACTCATGAGGTGTGCGGCCTTTCAATCTAGGTAGCTGTCGATCAAAATCCGCGCAGAGCTATGTGGATTCCTATGCAACTGTAATATTGTGAGGTTCTTGAGACCTTGTTGCGCAGACACCAGCAACAATGACAGGTTACTCGTTTCGCTCGACAGGCTCCTCGGCATCAACCTCCGTGTACAGTGCGTGCTGCATCTGACTGTTTCAGTGCTTGAGGAGCCATTGCAGTCAAGCTGGAAGAGAGCAAGATTTAAGCCTTAACGCTCCCGCGTGTCGGAAAGGGCTTTCGGTCGCTGTAGCTGGACGTAAGACGTTGCTCTTTTCTGCACGCCGGCTAACTGGAGTCGCATCCCATGTGCGCCCCTTGCCAGCACTTCTCGGCGATTGGATCGGTGTTCGCTGGCGCAAGCGTCGCCTTCGGCCCTCCCTCGCCCCTGCCCACCGTGCATGTTCCCAGCATTGCGCTTTGGACAGCTTTCCCAGCATTTCGTCCAGGTCAGACTTCCATGCATTTGTTTGATTCCTTCCCATGTGCATTGCGCAACCGGAACAAGGGGCAAAGACACCCCAAAATTCAGCCGACTGCGTTGTCACACGTCGGGCGGCCACCTGCCGGAGGAACACTCCAAGGTCTTTCCTTTGCGGGACTGAAGACCTGAAGCGCGATACAATACCGCAAATCAGGAATATTTTTCTTGACAGCATTCAAACAGGATTGCGCTTTGTCAAAGTGGGCGCACTGCCAACTTGCACGCCTGCTAGCGACGCACTTTTGAGAGGGGCGCAAGCTTCGTAGGTTTGCTCGCACTTGCAGATGAGGCCATTACCACACACAGGCTAGAAGCTCAAGGGGTATTCTGCCTTTGGGAGGACCTGGTTCCTGCTAATGCTACAAGCAAGCTGCTCATTGGGCTTCAGACGGCGAGCGTAGGCAGTCGGGCGGGCGTTGGTAAGTATCCCAGGGTCCTTTCTGTCAACCACCCATTTTTTGCGGGGAATTTGTACAGTAAAAAACTTTATGTAGCAGAACCTCAAAAAGACACTTTCTTTATTTGCCGCTGCGGCAACTGCCCAACGTCGATCGCACACTGCAGCCAACCTTGCGTCATCTCGCCTGCTCCCCTTCGCCTTCCCCTCCTTCCCCCCAGTCATCCATCCACCCATATTCACACTTCCAGCTAACCACTAGCACACCCAACATGCCGTACTCCCGCGATGACACGAAGATCACGCTCAAGCACTCGTCTGGCTCGGCGGCGGAGGTCCACTTCTACGGCGGTGCGTCCGCCCTCTTCTCCCCTCACAAACGAGTGCAAGAAGGTTGAAATTTTGGGATTGGATGGGATGAACAGCCACCGTGACCTCCTGGAATTCGCTCCCGATGACCAACGACTCTCCGCCCTCCGAGCGGCTCTTCCTCTCCGAGAAGGCCCACCTCGACGGGTCCAAGGCCGTGCGTTCTCCTCCTCCTCCTCCTCTCCTTCCATCCCTTACTAACTTGGACCATCACACAGATTCGCGGCGGCATCCCAATCTGCTTCCCCATTTTCGGTCCGCCGCCCAAGGGCGGGCCCTACAAGGACCTGCCGCAGCACGGCTACGCGCGCACGAGCACCTGGGCGTGGAGCGGCATCCTGCTCGACTCTGACGACGGGGTGTCCGTCAAGCTGAGTGCGTCCTCCTCTTCTTACATTCTGTTTGCACCCGCGCCTAACTAATCTCCCCTCCCTGCCGCCTCCCAGCGCTCGACGCCCCCCCGTCCTTCCCCCCCGCGACCCTCGCGTACACCGTCACCCTCACCGCGCATCAGCTCTCCACCACCCTACACGTCTCGAACCCTTCCTCCTCTTTCCCCCTCCCGTTCCAGGCTCTCCTCCACACGTACCTCCTCCTCCCGCCCCACTCGTCCGCGGCCAAGGTCGGCGTGCGCGGCCTCGCGGGCGTCGAGTACACGGACAAGGTCCGCGGGGGCGCGCGCGACAAGGAGCACCGCGAGGTGGTCAGCGTGGAGACCGAGACGGACCGCGTTTATGTGGGCGCGCCTGATGATATTTGGGTGGGCTATCTCGGGCAGGGGAAGGGCGAGCCGGGCGGAGGGGTGGATGTCAGGAAGAAGAATCTGCCGGATGTCACGGTGTGGAACCCGCAGGTGCGTCGCCTCCAAATCACCTTCCTTCTTTCGCCCCAGCCCATCTTTACTTGTTTCTTTTATGTCGGGACTGAAGTGATTGGGAGGGATGGATAGGCCGACGCCGGCTCCAAGATGGCCGACCTCCACGCCGGCGGGTGGGAGCGCTTCGTCTGCGTCGAGCCCGGCGTCGCGTCCAAGTTTGAGGAGGTCGCGCCCGGCAAGGAGTGGATCGGGTTCCAGGTGCGCGAGCTCTTGCTCCAAAGCCGCCGAGAGGAGGGCGGCTGATGTTGGTGCTGGGATGGGTAGGTCCTCACTGCGTACTGAGCGCGAGGGTAGGGGGGAAAGAAATGGACTTGCAAAGGCTGTGGAACGTAGGAGTGTACTTTTGCTTGGGCTTGTGATGATGTGAGGTGAAGCATGGTGATAATGCAATGTTGAAGTTAACGTACTGGTTCATTGCTTGTGCTGCTCTGCTTCGACTTCTGGAGTACTGCGGATGCAGGCTGTGTCCATATCGAGCTTCATGACGAAATTTCATGAAGCGTTGGGCGTGCCTTTTCGTCACATGGACTAGATGACATGAGTGTTGCCTGCAATCTGCTGCACCCAGAAGCCTGTTTCAGAACCTTTCACCGGTCTGTGATGCCTCTCGATCGGTCGAGAGTAGCCTGAGATTGATGTTTTGATCGTGCTGATTACTTTATAATAACTCAGCAATTGGTCTGCGTACGGCGAGCATCGCGGATCGGAAGGGGAGTTCAACGCGACGCGTCCCCGGCTCCCTCTCGTCCACTCAAGAGCGGTAGTTAAAGGGCTGAGCTCACTCCCTGTCACAACCCTGATCTGGTGGAAGGGTTGCCAGATGCCATCGGAATCGACGTCCATCGCTACAACTATCCTCAAATAATGCCATGAAGAGAAGGGCAGACCATGTGTAGTGTTAAGAAAATCTCTATCACTTGAATGATTTTTTACACAGGAAGAACAACCTCAAATCAGTGCAAGTTCAGTGCGTGTGATGAAATAATCCGCCTTAAGTCGTAATACCAATGGCTGGGTCACGCCAGATCAACCATCGCGTTTTTGGAGTAGTATACAGAAATCGGTTTCTTTCTTGTACTCCTTAATGCCTCTACCGAGTGGAATTAATCATGGTCGTCGGAAGTGCAGTTGCGACAATAGAGGTGTCCTCGCAGCCACAACATGCCATCGCAGCAGCACCACACCAGCTGATGTAAGTGAGTGAATTGAAAATGAACTGGCTGGGTGGAGAGACATTTCTCCCAGTCACTCGTTGTGCGGGTACGCGCATTGGGCGAGCGAGGCAACAACACCGCTGTTCAAGCCCCTTTATGCTTTCCCTTTGTGAATGCCCAAGGTTCAGCCTTCAACGCTGACTTTCTTGCTCGGTCCCCCACCACCTTCAGAAGACTCATCGATATGTTCGCTCTGTCGCCCGTTTAACCACCCGTCGCTTCGCCGTGTTCGCCCTGAGACGACAGCCTCGCATTCGACTCTGTCACAGTCGTGCCAGCACATCGCCGCCCACGCAAACGCCTTCCTTCGGCCGGGCATCCTTCGGCGATACCTCAGGCGACGACCACATTTGAGGGCTGGCTCGACGAACTGGGAGGCCGCCACTTCGAATCGGCCAATCTGCAGAAGTTGAGCCGATCCATTCCTTGGTGCTGGGTTCGAAACCATATTGATTACCGGTACCTGGAACTACTCCAAGAGCCCGGCGGACTTGGCCCCTGTGAGTAATACACCACCGACACGCTGGAATGCGCTTCGCTGATCTCTGTCGGAGCCGCAGAAATACAAGGAGCTACACCGTCGTCTCCTGAAGGCAGTCAAGTCCACGCCGAACCTGCGTACGTTCCATCCCGGGGGGGCCTGCGGCTTTCCGCTCGACTCCAGCTTACTCTCCGCGCTCGGATCTCGAAACCGGCTGGAGTCCCTCCGTGCGCCTGCCGACGCTGTCTCCACCGCTTCAGGGCGTCTCGGCCTACCCGCCCTCAAAGAGCTCGTTCTTTTCTAGGCGCCTCTTGCAGCACACTTCCGCCTCAACGCAGTGATGGTCAACGCAGCGATGGTCAACGCAGCGATGGTCGGCCCAGGCACGGCAGTGGAGCACGTGCCTTGCCTCCGAGGGGAAGCAACTTGAGCGACTGCGAATGTCGCTCAGGGTCGAGTCTCGGACGCGCAGCTGGGAGACCGATCCCGCTGCCGTTGCAGTTGAGGCGGTCCGACCCATCCTCGAGCACGTCGCTTGCCTTCGCTTCGCGAGCTCGTCCTCAAGATCGATACCTACTACGAGAGCGAAGTCTGGTACGAGAACCAGAGGGCCGGTTAGCTGCCGGAGGGTATGGAATCGAACGAGGTTGAAAGGCTGCGGTGAAAGGAACGGTGTGGGGACTTTGAGGAGCTGGCGGCCTGATTGCTAGCGAAGTTTTCGATAAGAAAATGGGAGGTTGAGGTCGCGGACCGCACTTGGGAGTTCTGGAAGGTCTAGATTGCTTTCTATATGACGAGCGAAGGCCCGTGCCTTTTGATTCTGCGAAGTCCTTGTGTGCCGCGCTTGTGCCCTATCGCGAAGCGCTGACAAGGGGCGGGGATGTAAAAGGAGCAATGTCTTATTCACCTCCAGCGATCGGAAACCTTCCAGTACACACAGGAGCAGAGGTGTGGAACTTTGTCTTTATAGATTTAAAGCACGTTCTGCTCAAGAACTGATATCAATCAGATACAGCACGCCAATAGCCACGCGGGTTGATGCTGTCGAGCAAAACGAAAGTGACTTGTTACGTTCTCCAGCTCTTCCAGAATGTGCTTGCGAGTGTTGATGACGACATTGTCACTGTGGGAGTCCCAGTCGAGTCCAGAAAGTACAGAACATATGATGGCAGAACCACGCACTGTTCAGCCTTTTCCCAATGCAGGCCTGCGAACGCAGACTGAAGGGATGGCACAGCGCCGCGTTTGCCGGCGTTCTTGAGCTGCTCAATCTGGACAACAAGGAAGCGTGGGTGGTCTTCGGGAAAAGACTAGGACCCAATTTATCTGGAGCAATTCTCTAACGAGGCTTATTGTGGGTGTTGCGCACCTGCTCGAGCGACAAAAGCAGAAAAGGTCTCGAGTCTGCAGCATCAAGGCCCGCCTCAAAGCGAGGGCTTACAGTTACGTACTCTCACGCTTTCAACCGCCGAAACATTGAGCTTTACGAATCTACGACCGACCTGTGGTTTGATCTAAATTTCGATAGTCGACATGCACCCAGGCGAGAACCGGGAACGGCTTCGCTTGATCGAGGAAGACGCGACGCGTCTCCAGCGCGTCTCTTGCTTCCCGCCCTCATCATCCTCCCCCTTCCTTCCCACCTTCCATGCTCCTCGCCATCCGCCCTCTCCCGCCGCTCGACTACCCCTTCTCCTCCTCCTCCCCATCCCCCTCCAAACCTACCACAACCACAACCACAACGCAGCCGCCGCTCTCCTCCCGGTCCTTTCCATCCCCGGACTTCCCATTGAGGTCGCGCGCACGACCCATCCTCTAGCTTTGGGCGGCGAACGCGGAGGCGCGGGTGTGGGGGTTGGGGGAGCCTGGGAGTAGGGTGGTGGAGGAGAAGCGGGAAAGGAGGAGCTAGAGGATGGGCGAAAGTCGGCGGATGGACGACGTAGGGCATAGACAAAGTGCGTCTCTCCCCTTTCGCTTCGACACGACTCGGCACATTCACCCGTACAACTCAGCAGTCCATTCTATGCTGGTCTGTCCTCCCCCCGCACCCGCCGCTCTCGCGCCCAACGCCCTTCACCTCCTCCCTCTCCCCCTCAACCTTCGACGCCTACTCCCACTTCCGGCCTGCCCTCCGCGCGCCCTACCCGAACACACCACCCCCGCCGCTCTCGGCGCCGCAGGTCCTCGCGGCACTGCAGGGCGTTCTGCAGGGCACGTCGAGGAGCCCTTTGTTCGAGTGGCGCGTTAAAGAGGCGCGGTGGGGGTGGGTGCGGGGCGTGACAGGGAGGGGCCGACGCGGGGTTACGAGGTGAGCTTCTTCCTCTCTTCCACCCGAGAGACGCGCGGCCAATCTCCCTTCCGTATAGTTTGGGAACAAGCTCTCCGGCCTGCATTGTTGAATCAATCGTCTCGTGAACGTCGCCCCTGCGTGCCGAAGTACAAAAAATAGTGCGCTTACTCACCGGCACCGGAGTCCCTAATGCAAACATGCTACAATGATCACATGATTTTGTATAGATTAAATAACAAAATGAGCGAACATACCCGCAAATGGCAATCTCGAACTCCCTCGGCTGCTCCACGGCCTCCTCCAAGTCGCCCAGCTCGATGCAAAGGCGTTTCGCGCCTCGCTTTCCGTGGGGAATCCAAGTTGGAGAAAGAGTGAAGACAGATCGTGCTGAGTGTTCGAGAGCTTCTGGGACTTTTTGAGAGAGTGGGCCGCCGAAGGCGGTACGGCGGCGGATGATATGGTGGGCGTTAGTCACCAAGACAGAAATTTGATGGTGGTGAGGGGTTAAGACCAAGCGATCCTGCCACCGTCCTTATTATGGTGCCGGGTCCAAATTTGAGCTTTTGGGGTGCAACGGAAAGGAAAGGAGGGCTAGCGGCGTTCTCGCGTTGTTCTCCACGAGCTGCAGTGCCGGCGCGGCATCGTCGACCTCCTCCTCTACTTAGATCCATAGAACAGCCATTGATAACACAGAAGGAGATACCTGCCGGCCGCCTTGTGAAGAAACCTGAATGCCTAGCAGGCATTTGCGAGTACGAAAGCGTGGAAGGCCGTGTAGCGTGCAAGCGACGAGAGCCTTGATGCGGCGGCACACTGCGTTCCGAGTAGTGCTCCTTCGCGCCAGTGAATGATGAACTAGATGCTGGGCTGTTCCATTCACTTTTTGGCCCAATTAAATTATTTTGTCCACAGTTTTATACAGTCAAAAAAAGCGGTAAGATAAAGCAGTGTATTCAGATTGACTTGACTGCTGGAAAGCTTGCTTGCACCGTCCACGTACGGAAAACCGGAATATGCTCTGATCTTCCACTCCTCGGATCACGCATCCTGCTCCTCCTCCTCGTGTCTCTAATCTGCAAACTAAACCGGAAGAGTAGCGGGCGGCAGCGTGGAAGCGGCGGGAGGAGTGGGGGGTAGAGCTGTGTTCTGGCTCTGCTCTGTTCCGACGCACGCTCCGTCCCAACAGTCCCAACCGAAGGCGCGAGTCAGATCGCGCTGGATTATACCTCCCTCTCGGACTCTAATCACCACCTGAGCAGTCTTCACTGCCAATACGGTCCATTGAAAGCGTACAGGATCAAGTTGAGGGCTTTTGAGTGCTGTCAGTTCGCACCGGAACGGGCCGGACCGCTGGTCTCTTCTTTTTTACTTGCAATTTGGGCTTGAGTTTCAGTTTGTCCGACAGGAATCTTATGCTTTTACTCCAAGCCGCTGAGCAAATCCACCAGCCCCTAGAAGCGTTGAGATTGACGTCGGACCGGGTCCTTGTCTGTCGGTCCCGCAGCATGACCGACATGTGCGTACAGCTTGACGACCAATTCAGGTAGTCCGAAACGGTAAGTTAAACATGATATAAAAGTCGGTTTGTCAGTTTAGTTCGGTATCGGGTAGCACTGTGGGGGCATGCGCATCCTAGCTACAGCTTTCCGAACTAGAACTTCCGAATGTCCTCATCGGCTGCGAGAAAGACCTTCGCCATAATCCCAGACATTCAAAGACTTTTTATCTAACCCCTGTCCTCTATGTAGGGGCGCATTGGTGTTGGTGGCACAGAAACTTCTCTGCCGGACGTGCACATCCAACTTGTACACCGTAATTTCGCTCCTCGTTCCGGGCTTGCCCATTTTGAGTTATATATATGATGATTGCTTTGCCTATTTTGGTTATACTGAAATTTTAGCCGCTCTACTCACTGGCTTTGGGAAAGCGGGAACTGATTCACCCACCAGCGCCCACTCCCCACGCTTGTGCTCTCCTTGCCGTGCCATGACACTGCAACCTCGTTCGTTCTCATATATGGGAAAATCAGGGATACCGTTCATCTGAGAACTCCAACTGCTATTTCGTTTGGCTAAGGTATGCTAACATGGTAGCATCAGTGTGTCCCGAGCTCGCGCTCAGGCTTGGCGCCACGTCGACGGGAGTGCCCGGTGGTTGCGAGGAGTCCACTTGGATCATTGATGTACTGGATGGGGGCCATATTTAACTTGGAAGCTTGTGACTTGAGCAAAAGGCCTCACAAGGCCATAACGGCCAGCGATCAAGGCCGGCTCCTTGCGTCCGTTCTCCGCTGGATGCATACGGCCGCGAATATCCACAAGTTCCTTGGCAATGGCCCGCACTGCATTGAAACGTCGAATGAACGGTATGCGTACGCAGCGCACGCCTGTCGCGACCTTCTCTGTGATCCGTCCGCCTGCCTGCGCAGGTTACGAAGAACCCATCCTTGCGCACACGCACTCCTCTGATGCTCCTCTTTTTCTTCCCGTTCAAGTCTCTAGTCATGTCTTCTGAACTCATTGCCAAACTCAATCAAGCATTCTGCCGTAGTCGACTCTGGCCCAAAGATTCAAGCCGATGGATTTTCTCAGAGTTGCTGTCCGCTGATCTCGGCTTATAGCTACTCTAATCTTGCCAATAAAAGACCAAAGGAATGGTTACTAGGACCGACCCGCTCCATGCTGTCAACCATGTACGCTGCCGCAACGTCTGTCTGGCAGATGTTTCCGAAATAGCTTGAAGTAGAAAGGGCGCATGCGCACTGCAAAGCAGCTTTGTCGATTCTACAAAGATCTTGATGCAATATCCTCCTGCAATGGTATACTAAAACTTACGTACCAGCTCTGTACACATGAGGGTCCTCATAATGCGTTGGGTCTTGATGGTGCACACACCAGCGACGCGTCGACGATCACCTTGGAGCATTCCTGAGCTGGCGATGGGCTCAAGGGCCTCGTCAAATATTCGGACTGCTCATCGTATGTGATTGGTGAGCTCGAGAGCCCATACTGAAAAAAGAGCAGCACCTTCTGTACGATCCCGACAGCCTGCGGGGCTCAAACGATGAGTGTGGTTCTTGCACCCCTGTTTCGACGCACCCGTTTCAGCTGTTCTCAGCGAGAGGAGTAGGGGATTTCTCTGCGCTTGTTCAGGTAATGTCCGACTGGAGTATCGTGGCTCACAAGGCTTTGTTCAGGGTATGGCACATGTGATGAAGTTTTGCCCCAAACAAACAACATGCAATTTGGCGAAGTTTGGTCCCGCACAGCCATGCACGCGCTGTCGCGTGGCACGTCTTCCGGTTTCCACCCACAGATCGTCGCTCACTTCTAGTACACACGATTGCAAGGCTCACTGTAACGTTAATTTTCTTCAAACTGCTCTGGGGAATGCTTTCAAAGCGCGAAAATGCGGTGTAGAGTCGTCAGCACGGATTGTGCGCTGTCTGCGAATGGCGATGGGTTAGGGTTGGGCACAAGCCCCTAGCGAGGCGGAGCGTTGCCCAGTCGCCGCCCGCCCCGTTGCTCTCGTCTCAGCCGCCACCTTGACCTGTACACACCCGCCTGCCCGCCCCTAGGA
>JTLS01001127.1:0-10436 GCA_000826855.1 Basidioascus undulatus | reverse complement strand
GGGAGGGGATGTGCTGGGCGGGGGGGGCGAGCGGGAGGCGCGGGGCCGGATGGGGGGCGCGGATAGGTGCGTGGGGGGCGGACTGCGGGTAACCATGCAGAACAACTATAACTTTGATTCTCCGCATGAGGACGACACTTTCTTGCTGCAGCTGAACGTGCCGTCCTAGGCCGAATCCCCACAGCGTGGTCAGCGTGCTAAACACAAGCGGCCCATGGGAGGAGGCTTGATTTGTATGCTGGAGCTAGAGATGCATGGTCAGTATTCATCACATACGAGAAAAATTTGTGCGGATGCGCAGTGTATCGGCGAAGCAAAGTGGACAAGTTCTGGCAACTACAGCGTGATATGATGAGTGAAGCGAGCCCACAATTCAAGGCAGACGCGCCTCAGGGAGCGGCCGCCGGGCGGCTTCTGCCGAGACTGGCGATCGACGCGTCGTCCTTGCTGGCATCGGCGACGGCTTTGCGGCGGGCTTGAGTCCGGCCCGAGCCCGCATCGCCAAACTGCCAACTTCGACACAACAGCGATACGCTTAGAAACATCATGCCGCAACTCGGGCAGTGCGTTGCCGAAGCCGGTGTCAAGGCGTGTTCCGATTTCCCTCACAAGAGCAGGAAAACGTGCAACATAGCAAATCAGGGTACAATGGATAATACAAACGAATGCGAGAAAGCACTGTTTCAAGACGATAGCAATGACCAGCAATGCAAGAGAGAATCTGGAGTCCTGGACAGAAGTCCTGAGTAGAAATGGTGAAACGAAAGAAGCGGAAACATCTCGTCAAGCGTCGCCGATCATCGTCTGCTTCTTGTTGATCGTCTTCCTCGCCCGGAGTCCTGACCGATCCGCGGGCGGGGGCGCAAAGCCGAGCAGCGGCTTCGCAGGAGGCGGCCTTGCGCTCGCAGGTTGCATCGGGGGCGGGGACGACGGGCCGTCCTCGGGGTAAATGGGCGAGCGCAGCATCCTTTCGTCCTCTTCGGGCGAAAGAGTGGACGGGATGGTGCGGACATCGTTCGAGAAGTAGACGGGTTGGTGAGAGTTGTGGTACGTGATGCCGAGCAGCTTCGTGTAGTGGTGAACTGCGGCGTGGAAAGCGGTGCGACGGTCGTTGTACGCGCCCCAATCCTCTGCAAAAAGGGACCGAATCAGCGACTGAGAGGTGACTTCATGCCTGAGCAGTACTCTTACGCCAGTTGGTTCGATGCGGTATACCGATCGTGAGGTCTAGAGACCGCTGGAAGTCGATGCGCTGGTACATGACCGCCGTCCTGTAACACCAGGTCGTGTAAGCCGCTGAGTCGAAATCCGTAATTCTCGCCGGGAAATGGCACTGACGCTGGCTGGAACCGCTTCTGCTCGTCCAATGCCATCCACTCGGACAGCTCTTTCTCGAGCTCTTGATGGCCACCTTTGTTAGAACTTCCAACCAATGAAACCAAAGAATGAACTGGACAGCGTACGGTCGAGTTTCTCGATCGGTGTGTTCCACGCAATCTGGATGCTGCAGTTTTCAAACATTCCTCCGCTACGGCGCACGTTGATGCTGCCGAGCACGGAAATATCGACTTCGGCGTTAGTGCATGTGCTTCCTGCTGGGACGCGAACGTGGGGACAAACATGATCTTGTTGCACAATTGAGCTGAAGGCGTACAAGACTCATCAGCACTGTACACGCGATCCAACATTATGAGCTACTCACAGTTGAAGTAGTACGTTTCTTGTCCATCCACGCGCGCAAAGACCGTCGCCCAGATGCCCATCTTCTTGACAGCAAGGTTTTCCTCTGCACCAACCCGCGATCGTCAGTATCCGTGAGCCGCGCGCCGAGTACCACGCTCGCAGGATGGCAAATCCACATACGGTCAATGAAAACGCGATCGCCCTAGAAAAATTGGTGTGTCAACGGCGGGTCCTGAGGCTGTACAAGTGCGGAAAGGCTCACGGTATCGAAGGGATGTGTGACGAAGATCTGGATGGCAACCATCAGATGCCGCTCGAGCAAAAAAAAAAATTCAGGATTGCAGCTCCGCCACAGGACTTACAAAGATGATCGAGTTGAACATGTTCGTGGCCGCATTGCTGAAGATGAAGCTCGCTGCCAAGCCAACGGAATAGACGGACGTGACGAAGCTGTCGATGCTGAGCTGGAAGAGCGGAAGGGCGACTAGGAGAAGACAGTTTGTTTGCGTCAGCGGGGTTCAAGAGGCGGAAGCTCGAGGAGGGGTCAGACGCACTGAAAAACAGGATGACGGCCGCAGCCCACATGAAGACCGTGTCGAGCATGCTGACAGCCTGGCCCGCATCGCTGCGCAAGTGCCCACCCGCGCATCAGTCGGCACGCTGCGCCCATATCTCGAACAGAACAGGAGGGAACAACGCACTGCAAGCTCCGAACCAAGAACTTGCGCTCCTTGTAGATCTTCATAACGGACATCTTGATCTCGGTCCGCGTAATGTCACCGCCGCCGTCCGCGTCAAAGAAGTCGAACGCATCGTGCGCCGCCTCCTGAGTCGGGAAAGCTGCACAGAATCATCAAGTTAACATTCCGATGAGCAGTTGAGGTATTTTATGAGCAGGACAGACACGTACCAGGGAAGAAGTCCTTCGCGACGAGGTAGTTCTTCTTCGGGTCCTGTTGGAGCGCGTACCTGATTCGGCTCGTACCGCCGCTCAGCTCCATTTCTCTTTACCAACAAAAGCGAACCCCCGACTGACCAAAGGTCCCTCGCCCTCTTCTTTGCGTCCCGGATCGTGCCCATGTTGATCCCGAAGCCAGTCAGACCCTCGCCGTCCTCGCCCCTCACGTTCCTCGCATCGTGCAGCGCAGCCTTCTTGAGGCCTTTCGCGACGAAGCTCGCGCCGCCGGTGACAGCATCAAGGACGTGCCCGGGGCGCGGGGTGCTGGTGCCCGAGCGCGAGCCACTGCTGGAGACGGTGTTCTGACCGGTCGCGAACGGCTGCGAGGAGGACGAGATGCCGTCGCGGAACTCGTACGAGTCGCCCGTGGGCTGGCGCGAGCTCGACGGGCGCGTCCCACCGCCAAAGAAGCGGCCGGTCGAGAAAGCCTTGCCAGACTTGGGAGTGGAGGAGCCCGAATCGTCGTAGCCGCTCGTCCAGCGGTCCAAGTTGTTCTGCGGGCGCGTCGACTTGCGCTTGGGCCTGTAGTTGCTGAGGACGTCGAGGACTGCGGAGTTGCGGTAGTGTGAGTCACTGTTGTTCACCTAGGCGCGAAGTCAACGCTGCCCGTACTCTTCTGGCCTTTGGTCACCCAATCGATTCGCTCGCGGTACGCCGTGCGGTGGAACGTTTCGGCTGCCCGAGGATATACGCTGTCAGCAACAGCGCATTGAGCTTCGAAATTGCGGTATGCAGTAACGCACAGATGAGCGCAATAAGTAGCTTCTCCATGCAGTAGATGAGTATCAAAAAGAAGAAGAATTTGACCACTTGGTACAGCTGTATTCCCATGTCCTCCGAGCATCAGATCAACCGCCGCCCTCGAGCTGCACTCGGAAGAACTCACCCGGTAGGTATAATGCGCCCGGTTCTCGCTCGGGTTCGACGAGTTTTCGTTCCAGAGTTTGAAGAAGGGGCTGCCGAACAAGACGGCCTGTGGCGCAACGACATGATACGAGATGAGTAGGGGCGATCGGGCTTGCAGGGATCGAGGGGCAGAATGAGTGGTTCAGGTGGGAATGGAAGAACGCACCCATGAAGCCCAGCCGCTCGCAGCGTATAACAGGGGCTTGATCCAACGCTTGATCGACTGCCACTTCTCGATGCGCGACATGAGCACCTCCGAGACTTGGCCCCAGATCATGAGGACGAAGTATATGCTGGGTGCGCGAAGGGTCGTCATCATAGAGGGGACTAAGGAGCGAGAGCCAAGTGGATGCAGCAGACGTACACGACGTGGGGCACGAGGTCGACGAGAAGCGCGAGCCACCATGACATGGTCACGTTGAATGCGGCCCAAGCGAACCAGGCCTGTGTGGTTCCCAGTCCGCTGTGAGTCTCCTGCAGGCGTTTCGCGTTCTTTAGGTGGGGAGACGCACCTTGATGTTGTCGGTCACGTATTGTCGGTGTTCCGTCCTCGGGTCCTCCGGGAGAAGGTATAAATAATGCACGGCGACTGGCACGGCGACGAGGCAACCAGAGATGAAGATAGAGCCGACGAAGGTGGAAAAGAGGAGGGTGAGCCAGTGGAGAACGCCCTTGCGCGGTTTCTCGCGCTGCTGCGGGTCGAGGGCAGCCGCGAGGTCCTTGACGTCCTCCTCGTCCGACCAGTCGTACTGCGCCTCCTCGCGCTGGTCGCGCATCTCCTCGTGCAGGTCCACGGTCGACGACAACCGGCTGGGCGTGCCCGTTCGTCGTCGGATTGGGGAGGACGCGCTTGTTGTTGAAGTGCGGGTGGGGGAAGGGGTGGGAGTGCGCGGCGGTGGAGAATGCAGGGTGCGTATGCGTGCTGGGGGAGGAGGAGGAGGGGAGGCCGTAGACTGGACCGAATGCCGCAGAGGAGGGGATCGGAGGCGGGAGCGTGCGTGATGAGGAGGCCGCCGCTGCCGAAGGGGAGGCGGACGATGAGGATGTAGATGATGAGGATGCCATGTTGGCTGTTGCTGCTTGCTTCTGGATGCAAGCGAAACGCAAGAAAGAAAGAGAAAGTCAGCGCGGCGCTGTGCAGGCAGCGTGCAGAGAGCGGAGAGAAGACGTCTCGAAGGCGATAATCGATAACTCGCCAGAAATACGTATGTCCTCCTCCGCGCATTTCCCGTACAGACACGGCTTCTCTTCCATGCATCAACTCCCTCCCCCGCCCTGCACGATTCTATGCCCTTCCCCGACTGGCGCGCGAACGCTCTCGAGGAAAGCAGAAGCGACCGAAAGGAAACGAATGAGCTCACCGTCTGGGTCCTGCTGCTTCCCCGAAACCCGTCACGGCGTCTCCTCAACCGATCAGTGCACGCTTGTAGGTGGCGTGGGTGGTGAGGAAGTCGACGAGGATGGTGAGGGTGCAGTGAAGTGTGAAGTGAAGGCAGCAAGAGTGGCACACGTAAACTGCGATGCACAATTGATCAGCGGCGGCGAGACGCGGCGGCGGGCGTGGGTGAGGCAAGCTTACTCAGCGCCGGTGGCGTCGGGAGGCAGGGAGGTCAGCGGGGTTACAAACTCGCCAGAACTGATGAAAGTTTGCGCGGTGGACATCGACTGAAAGGCTCTTCGCTGTGAGAGCAAAATGAAGAGGTGCAGGTTGCATTGGTTGTGAAGGACCGCGAAAGGGCCCAGTACTTGGTGAGAAGGGAGTCGAGACTGCACAAGTGGTGCACCTGCAGCGGAGGGAGGGATGCCTCGCGCTGCACACCACCGGATGTGCTCGAAATACAGAGGCATCTCCCTCATCCATTTGATTGATATGCTTCTAGGTCAGTTCAGATCGTTCGACCGAGTCGAGCGGAGCCCGATTTCGATTCTGAAGCTGCACGTTGCACGCCGCAGGCTGTCTACCTCCTTTTCCGGTATCTATCAGAGCCTTCATAACCAGACGAATTGTGTGTATTTCTCTTGGTCGTGGACACTCTAGGAGCACAGGCTAGGGTATCTCTCCATGGGGACACTGACAGACACAATGCTGCAGCTGGCTTGTCGAACCACGCGTCGCCCCGCAGCGTCTGCCCAGGCCCAGAACGGATACTTTGTGCGACGAAGAGCCCCGGGGACCGTTACCATTCTCTAAGCCCTTGTAAGCCGAGGAAAGGCTCAAGCCGACCGGATGGCCAAGTCGGCAGCAACGTCCGAACTCGGGTTGATCCCCACGTGTGCATGTTGTACACTCTTGCAGCTACTGATGCCTGTTCCCGGCCATTGCTTCTGCCTGAGCAGGTTGCAAAGAGATAAACTGAAGGCAGGACTGTTCAACGTTCGGATGCACGACCAGTTACTGGTACCGTGCGAGCCGGCCCCAGATCGGATCTGTCCTCATTCTCCACCAGAGCCCTCTGAGAAGAGGCTGCATCAGGAAATAAGGGCAAATTTATGTACCTGGACAATCGATCATCTTGTAAGGCTTTCTATGATATAGAGCTGCAAAGGGGCAGTAGCACGAGCCGTGCGATCCGCTTTGTCGAAGTGTGTATGATGCCTAAGCGGGTACATGGGTGGACCTGCTTCAACAAAAGACCCTGTGAACCTGACCTGTGAAAACCGAAAATTTCCACTTAGATTCCCACTTTTCCTCGAGCTGAATCAAACAAGTGTCCCGACAGGAGATCTAATGGGCGTCTGCAGCTGGTTTCCCGAGTCGATGGTGGATTCAAGGTAACCTTTCCAACCGCGTACCAGGCGGACTTTTCCGAATTTTGAAACCAGAACTTTGGGGATAACGCGGTACCGAGTGAGGGGTAAACCGACCCAGAGAGCTCGACACCCGAAAGAATGTGTATGTGTTGGACAAGAACCTGCATTTATCCTGGCTGCATTGCTTTCAGCCACAAAAGGAAAGGAGCTTCTCAAGCAAGCGGCCCTGTTGTTTCAACAGCTTGCTGTCGCTGCGACCTTCGCGGCGGTGCTCACTCCCAGTTAGCAGCGCCCGCTTGCACTCACCGCTCACGAACTGTACGATATGTCTCGGGTCAGCTGCTTCTCAAGCACTTTATCGGTAAAACGTGCATGTACATCTTATATTGAGTCGAGTCTCCCTCCGCAATAAATCTGGAGCATTTACGTCCACCTGATGCCAATCGAATTATCAGGCGCTCCCGCGCTCCATGATCAACTAATTTCGCGGGGGCGGCCCGCCTAGCGCAGCTGAGTCTTCTCTCTTCGCTCGGAAGTTGGCTGGTCTTCCCTCTTCCCTCTCCTCCTCCTCCTCAGATCTCTTTTATCTATTTGCTCCTAGGATCGTCCCCTTGGCTTTCCCCTCTCAGAGCCTGCAGGATGTCATCCGCCCTTGCCCGCCTCCCACGGCGTCTGCCAACGCGCGCCCTCTTCCCTTCCGTCCTTCCCACCCTCACCGCCACGCACTCCTTCCTTCGCCCCGCCTTCCCTGCTCCCCGGGCCCTGCACTCCTCCCCCCCGCCCTCCTCTCTCCACCCGCCGACCTCAGCGCCCCCCAAGTCCCTCACTCCCTCCAAGCCGCCCGCCAACTCGCTCATCCTCACCCTCTCCTGCGCCGACGCGCCCGGGATCGTCCACGCCGTGACGGGCTTCGTCGCCGAGCGCGGGTACAACATCCTTTCCTCGGCGCAGTACGGGGACCCCGCGACGGGCAGGTTCTTCATGCGCGTGCATGTCGCCCCCAGCGGCGCGGAGGGGGCTGGGAAGGGCGTGGATGTCGTGAGGAAGGAGTTTGAGGTTTTGGCGCGGGAGCGCGGGATGGACTGGGAGGTCCATAATGCGGATGAGAAGCCGAAGGTCCTTATCATGGTGTCCAAGATCGGGCGTGCGTCTTCCCTCCCTCTCTCCCTTTCCCCTCCTCTCCCCTCCTCCCCCTCTGTGCCTGTTGCCCGGCTAAACCTTCCCCCTCTCCCCCACCCAACCCACAGACTGCCTGAATGACCTCCTCTTCCGCACCTCGACCGGCCAGCTCCCCATCGACATCCCGCTCATCGTGTCCAACCACACCGAGTACGCGACCCTCGCCGAGTCGTACGGCGTGCCCTTCCACCACCTGCCCCTCTCCCCCGCGACCAAGGCCGAGCAGGAGGAGAAGCTCCTCCACCTCGTCCGCGAGCACAAGATCGACCTTGTCGTGCTTGCAAGGTACATGCAGATCTTGTCCCCCGCACTCTGCCGCGAGATGAGCGGACGCATCATCAACATCCACCACTCGTTCTTGCCGTCGTTCAAGGGCGCTAGGTGAGCTTCCTTTCTTCCTTCTTTACATCCTTCTTTCCTTCCTTCTTTCCTTCCTTCTTCCCTCCGGTGTTCCTTCCCTATTTCCTTTCTTTCCTCTTCCCTCCTTCCCTCTTCCTTTCTTACCCCTTTCCTTCTCGTTTTTCTTTCCCACCCCTCTCTTACGACTAGAATCTGACCTCGTCTCCCTCCCCGCAGGCCCTATCACCAAGCCTACGACCGTGGCGTAAAGATCATTGGCGCCACTGCACACTTCGTCACGGCCGACCTCGACGAGGGCCCGATCATCGAGCAGGGCGTCGACCGCGTCGACCACAACATGGCCCCGCGCGAGCTCACTCATGCCGGGTCCAACGTCGAGTGCGCCGTCCTCGCGCGCGCCGTCAAGTGGGTCGCCGAGCGCAGAGTGCTCATGAACGGCGGGAAGACCGTGGTCTTCAACTGAGGGAGCGGAGCGACCGTTCGGGAGCAGATAGACTGTTAGTGAAGGCGGAAGAGAGAAGGAGGGGAAAGGAGGGGAGGGAGGGGAAGGAAGGGAGGGGGAGACTAGACTTTTCTGTGCTTTCTTTCTCTGGATCTTTCGGATTTCGCCCACTCGCATCGCATATAGACACCGCGCACACGAGGTGATGTGTCGCCCAGGATGTATCATGACTACCTGTCCATCGCGATCAGTTCGCTTCTTTGTTCAGGGTCGTGCCGCCTGTCCATGGCTGTACGCGTGCCTTCGCGCCTTGAGATCTTTTACATACCCTACCCAACGAGCAGGAAGTGGGCGGGTTCGCATTGGCCCGCGCGTCCGTTATTTCGCATGAGCGTGTACTTCTTTACGCATTATCTGGACAGCCAACCCCTTGCTCCACCACACCATTCCTCTTGGGCCGTTGAGGCCCTCCTTCCAGGACGGAGGCGATAACGTCCTGAAAGGAGGAGACAAGCATGACTAACTAACTGGGCCGCAAAGACTCATCCATGCACAGTAACTAGGTCTGCGTCGACCTGTGTGGTATCTTAAAAATGAAAACACGATTAGGTATCTCTTGGGTTTGAGTGGGAGGTACATGCACAGATTATCCTCCTTGTCCATGGCAGCCTTGTCTAAGAACAGAGTGTCCGCGCAGCGCTTCAAACGTCCTCCTCCCCTGCTCCAGCTCAAGCCTTCAGCCTCCTCTCTAGCGTATCTAGACCTGTTTAGTGATTTGGGCGGCGCCAGTGCGCGAACCCCGATCGACCAGCTAAGAAGGTACAGGGGGGTACTTCAGCTATGGCTAGCCTGTTGGGCCTGGGTGATGAAGACAGACTAATTCTGGGCATTCAGGTGTAAGGAAAAGGTCCTTCAACTCAGGCGCCATCACTGTGGCCTGAAGGTACCACGCACCGTGCGGAACTGCGGTGGGCAAGCCGGGCAGCGTGCAGGAGCGATCGCCACCTTGACTCTTGCGTCTCTTGCTGTACCTCCCCCTCTGTAGATGAGGGAACATCAACCGGGAACAAGCTCGGAAAGGGGCGACGCGTCCTCTGCTGGAAGGCGCATGCTTGCAGTTCAAGCGTGAGGCCTTCCGCAGAAGATTTGTCTAATGCCTCATCCTTCCCTTGGGTTAAGGACCGCGTAATTAGGGCGCTCTTCGTCAAGATTGTACCACCACGGAATTATAGCACTTCCGGCCAGATGACACATCGGGGAACCCAATTCCAACGAAGAGACGTCGATCTGGGGGAGGGGAGAGAGCGCTCCCTGCGTTCCACTATCGCTTCAGAAGTCACCACAGCGACGCTGCTGGAAGCTCGCCTTCTCGATCTTTCCGTATAACCTCAGGTGCGACATGATTGGAATGTATATTCACGTAGGCCTCGCCTCCCCAAGGGTGAAAGCAGAAGCAGGGAAAGGCTGTCAGCGGCTCGGCAAAGGGCAGACATTGCGGCTGTCTCGTATGCCGTGCCGCGCAGTCCACTGCCGCGCCTGTCCGGCCCAATGCTTGGTGTAAGGACCAAACTGGCAAAAGGATGTCGGTTTAGCAGCTCTTATTAGATGAACAGACATCTGTTTACACTTCCCACAACGCCGGGAACCAAGCACTATCGAGAACGCTTCAGATAGAACAAGCCTCCCGATATGCATGGCCTTTCAGTGCCGCCATGTTGTATGAGACTGGAGGTGTCTGGACTATCTCGCTGCACGGACGGTCAGCAGCATACAGCCGCGCACAATCGTGTCGGGCACGCAGGACGACAGAGCGCGGGTGGTATTATCGGATGGTGATCGTGAGAAGAGAAGAAGAGACGTTGCGAGGCTGCGGGCGAGTGTTGGTACAGTGCCGTAAGACCAAAAGACAAAAAAAGACAAGGTAGGGAAACGAAAGAAGAAGGGGCATAAGCTGCTGCCCAATGAGGCTTTGCAGTGTGCTCGAGAATATCCGTTTGTGCCCCCGAGTCCCGAGTTCGGCCCGCCGCGGCGGGATACCCGCCCAGCGCCATTATGCCCAGCTAAAACTGGCGAACGAAAAAAAAGAAGAGCATCGGGATCAGTGCATCCAGATACAGGGCACAGCGCCGACCCACCTGCGGCACATGGATCCCCAGT
>JTLS01001126.1:0-10445 GCA_000826855.1 Basidioascus undulatus | reverse complement strand
CCTCTTTCCCGCCTTTCCTCGTACTAAGCCCTCACCCCAGCCCGAAATCTGTCACGTCGTGCGCGTGTCCTCCATCCAGATCCGGTCGGGCGACGCGTCTTCCTTCTCCTTCCCCATCCTCCCCACCGCCTCTCCCACATCTCCCGCGGAGGTGTACGAGCTCCCGACGTGCCCGGTCTGCTTGGACAGGATGGACGCGACCGTCACGGGGCTGATGACGATCCAGGTGCGCGCTCTCCCCCTTTCTCTCTTTTTTTCTCTGTCCTTGAAGTTGATTGGGGAGGATTTGCACTCAGTGCCACCACACGTTCCACTGCTCGTGCCTCTCGTCCTGGTCCAACTCTCGCTGCCCCGTCTGCCGCTACTCCGTCCCGCGCCTTCCCCCATCCTCCTCCTCATCCATCTCGCACCCCTCCACGTCCCACCCGCACCCCTCCACATCATCCTCCTCGACCTTCCCCGCCTCCTCTCAACCGGCAGCGGCAACCGCCTGCGCCGCCTGTGGCTCGACGCACTCCCTCTGGGTGTGCCTCATCTGCGGACACGTCGGCTGCGGGCGGTACGGCGCTGCGCACGCCCAGGCCCACTTTGTCGAGACGAGCCATGTGTATGCTCTGGAGCTCGAGACGCAACGGGTGTGGGATTATGCGGGGGACGGGTACGTTGTCCTTTCCTTCCCTTCTCCCCTTTCTCGCACCTCCCCACATTCGCGTCTCCCCATCTTCACCTTCTCCTTCTTTCCTCGGCTCCTAACCGATGCAAAGAAACTGACTTCCCCTGCGAGTGATGCCAGCTACGTGCACCGCCTAATCCAAAAAGCCGACGGGAAGCTCGTCGAGCTCCCCTCCGCGTCGCTGTCCTCTTCGTCGCACCTCCGCGCGGACGGCGGCGGCGCAGGCCCGGACGAGATCGACCGCCTCGCAGCGGACAAGACGGAGGCGATGGCGCTCGAGTTCTCGACGCTCTTGACTGGCCAGCTCGATAGCCAGAGGGCTTACTACGTGCGTCTCTTCCCTCCTTCTCCCCATCTTCCTTCTTCCTCCTCTTCTTCCTCTTAAATGATTGAAAATCTACCCACCGGAGAACAGGAGGCCCAGCAGTCCCACCTCCAGACGCGCCTCGCGACGCTCGAGTCCTCCGAAGCAGCACTGCGAGCGCGCGTCGCGCGCGCGAACGAGCTCGAGGGCGAGATCCTTCCGCGCCTAGAGAAGGAGCGCGACCGGGCGGAGAAGAAGAGCGACAAGGCGATGGAGCTTGTGCGGCGGCTGCAGAGGGAGCTGGAGGGGGAGCGGCTGGGTGCGTTGCGTTGCTTCTCCCCCATACACCCCTTCCCCACCGCCGCGCGCGGCGCCTTTCGCAATTCGGGGAAGAGAAGGGAGAAGAGGAGAGAAGGAAGCTGATGAGAGGCTGTGCGGGTGGGTAGTCTCGAAGGGCCTGATGGAGCGCATGAGCGCGATGGCAACGCGCGAAGCGGCGAGCAAGGCGCAGGTGGATGCGCTCACGGTGGAGGTGGCGGGTCTGAAGGAGACGGTGCGGGACTTGATGTTCTTTGTCGAGGTGTGTCTTCGCTTTCTCTCCTTCTTCGGCTCTCTCCTCTTCCTTCCCTCCTTCCCATGTCTCCTTTCGTTCGGGAAACTAACCCCGGATCGCCGAGTACAGGCACGAGAGAAGGTGAACGACGGCTCCACCACGAACGGCGAGCTGGCGGGCGGGTCCGTCCTACCTGTGCCGGAGGCGCCGAAGAAGAAGAGGGGAGCGGGGCAGGGGAAAAAGAAATAGATGGGCCGCTGGATCGTGGCGTTCTTGGTTTTCCGGCTTCAGCCTTCTCATATGAGCAACTAGCATGCGTTATCAGACGCTGTTGTACTTTTTATGTATCTTGTAGGTCTCACGTTGGGAACAGCGTGCTTCGCCCGCTGCATGTGCGGTTGTCGTCGCCTGTCATTGTGACTTAGGAAGAGGACGTCCTACCAGTCGCAGCAGTATTTTTTCGCTTGGTTTCGTATTGCTCTGGTGCCCATTGGTACTCAAAATGGGGGTGACGCGCAACACGGTTGGCAGACCCATCATGATCCGCTGTCATGGTCACTCCATGCGCAGTCACTTTCACCTGCGCTCCTAGTAGTCCCCATTGCCCTGCAGAAATATTTTGCCGAACATATTCAAGATATAGAATCACGGCCGCAATATTAGGTGCTATGTATGGTATCTACGATGCTCTAGCAGAGGCCCGCTCAGTCCGCCTTGAGCTTGGCAAGGAAGGTGTCCGCAAACAGCGTCTTGCCCTTCGCCATCCTCACCGACCATGCGCCCAGCGTGAACCACGGGGTATGGAAGGCACCGCCCTTGGAGCCGAAGGTGACCATCTGTTTGATGGTGCTATGAGCCCAGCACGCCGTAGGTGTCATCGAGGAGGGGAACGCACCATCATCGCCGGTCCCGCTTTCCACGTTGCCGACGCCGCCTTGCCGTTAATTAGGGAAACGATATTCGCTGTGCATGCATAAATCGGTCAGTCATCTTAGGGCTCGAACGTCAGCATAGCTGGCGGCCAGTCAGCTCACCGGCAACGATAGGGCTGTGGCGCCATCCGTTCGCAATCATCTTGTTCTCGGGCAGGTCCGTGACATCGCCGATAGCGAAGACGTGCGACAGCTTTGAGGAGGGGACCTTTGAGAAATCAAAGAATCTGGTCGATGAGTAACGGCTTTTCGGAAGTGCGCGCTGTCAATCAATGCCCAATACTCACCTGCAGCGACGGGAGAACTTTGATGTGTCCAGAAGAGGTGATCACGTCCGCGTCGGCGGAAGCGACGAGCGAGGCATTGGGCGTCGAGCCGAATGCGATCCAAACGAAATCCGCTGGAAAAAATCAAGGCCCAATCAGCACTGCGATGCTGAAGTTGTGGCTGGCAGATGCCTTGCGACGCACCTTCAATCTCCTCCCCCTTCGTCGTCTTGAACTTCTGCTTTCCAACCGGACCGGTCACAGTGTCTTGCGGGAGATCAACCTTGTCGTCAAGGACGACCCGGACGCCGGCGGCGTTCAGCTGCCTGGCGATGCGGGGATGAAGGGCGGTGCCTTCGCCGACGAGCTCCATTGCCTGTTTCCCGTCTGAGGTTAAACGATCATGGGTAATGCGGTATGAATGTAAACCTTACACTGTGCACGAGCGTGACTTTCTTGTCCTTGTGCTACAGTAGACATCGTCACCAGGGGGGACGCAGGACGAAGTGAGAACATGAGGAAGACGCACGACCTCGATGATCTCCCCCACCGCCTCCACCCCAACCGGACCTCCGCCAATGACCAGGATGGACTCCGCGCTCGCGACGTCGGATTGCATCTTCCGCAGGCCGGCGACGATGTCCTGTGCAGACGTCCCCGCGGGACGAGCTGGGTTGGCGTACGTGCTCCCGGTCGCGATGACGGCGTACTGCAAGACGCGGAAGGATGTGGTTAACATACATCAAAATACAAAGAGCCATCAATGGTCAGTGTCGCCCTTACATCGAACGGAATGGTCTCGCCGAGACCCAGCTCGGGATGCGCCTTCGAAACGACGACGCTGCGCTCCCCGAGCTTGAGCACCTCGGTGCTGTGCAGGGCGACGTGACGGCTTCCGGCGGCGAAGACGTTGTCAAGCGGCCCGTGAATCTTGTCCTCCCATCCTGGGGAGTCAGGCAGTGTGAGAAGCGGCTCAAACATGCAGACGACGCTTGTCTGCTGGACGGGGTTGCATAAAACTTACCGGGCACGACTGCAGCCCGAAGGGCCGCGATCGGAAAAAACGCGTGTTCCTATAAAAAATCGTAAGGGTCGAGTAAAAGTGTAATTAAGGAGGAAAAGGCGGCGCACATTTTTCTCAATTAGCACGACGCGATGGCTTTCGGGGAGCCGTTTTGCGAGGTCCTGTGCGAGCGACACGCCCACCGAGGCGCCGACGATGACGATGTTATTGAGCTCGGACATTTGAAGATGCGAAAAGTGAGATTGTGCGAGTTAGATGATTTCGCAACGCTTGGAGGAGGTGTGCAGAGGAGAGGAAGGGGGTGTGTACGCCATCCAAGAGTCGCCCTGCAGGACTTTATACGACCGCCCAGCCAACCTCGCCATCGATTCCAAGAATCTTTTGCCTCCGTACAATAAGAAGGCGAGGCTTTCTTTGAGGGCTCTCAGCCTGCACGCTCTTACAAAGAAAGTCTGCTTGTCGCCGGTGCGCCGGGTTACCGCCGAGTTGTTCAACATCCGGACAAATGCTGCTCACGCCACACGGCGGCCGGCAGCGGTACCGCGTTCTGGGTGTTTCTAAGGCAACGCTGTGTGCGAGCATCTCGATTCTTCGTTTGCGACACTACTTGGTGTCATTTTGCTATAGCTGTAGGCAGAACAGCCCATGATGGAAAGAGGCTGTGGTTACCATTGCTGATGAGGTAAGCTGTTGTGAAATGGCAGTCACCATCGCTGCGGTGCACTTCTCAGCCCTTCAATCGAATACTTCGGATCAATGCACATAGATTGACAGAGGTTCCCTAATATTCGGCCCATCCAAAGACAAAATTTGCGAGTGAACGCCCTGCTCTCCTCACCGCTTGCCCGCACCGTGCGCGTAGGCTCACCATCCTCGCCTATCCAGAGCGCCTCGACTTTGGGCAAGGTTCCTCAAGTGTGAGAGGTAATACTCCTTCTTTATAGGGAAGACATCGAGTCAGAGAACGTGCGTGAAAGGAAAGAGCAGGAGCAATGCGTACTCTGTCGATCAGCGAGTCGCACACTTCATCGTCTTCAATCGCCAGCGCGAACATTTTGAGATTGGGAAAGATCCCTTTGACATCCGGAAGACCTGCGAAGGTGCCATGCGAGGTAAAGAGAAATTCCACGTTCTCGAAGCGGAAATGTGCGATCCCGCGTGAGTCCAGGTCCTGGAAACCGACGAGCAGTAGACGCTAAAGTGATTGCGACGAAGCTTCTGGATAGAACGAGACGATTGATTCGAAATTGCAGGAGAGGCTCTTGAGAGAGGGGGACTGCTAAGCATGATCGCCCTCTCCGAAAATGCAGCCTGCGAGATTAAAGTTGACGAGGGAAGGACACAGATCGAGGAAGTAGAAGAATTCTCCTCTGAGTACGCCTTCAGCTAGAGTCAGATCCGTGAGAGCTGGCCAGGACGAGACCCTGCCTTGATCAGCGCAGGAAATGAGGCTGGGAAAGAAGTCGTCTAGCAGCGAGTAATCCGTGCGAATGGCCCAAAGAGCTGGCGCGTGCGCACGGTGATACAGACATCCTGAAGTGTCGCGGCGCAGTGGATGAGAGTTTCTCGGACGTGCCAAAGTACACCCGGCAAGTTGCGCGGGAGCTGGACGACGTGAAGGACCGTGACCGATGACCATTGCGGGGTGGGAAGGGGCGATGCGGAAGGGAAGAAGAGGGGGACAAAGGACGGAGGTCCTAACCTCGGAGTGAGTTTATTGTCGGACACCAGCCTAAGCTCTTTCAGCTTGGGGTTAAAATGAGCGAAATACAGGCTTGAAAGAGCAGGTCGTAGTCCTTGTCGCTGTGGATCTCGTCGGCAGAGCTCACGACATGCCACGTGGCACGTTGCCGCCAGGAGAAGCTTGGCCTTGTCATGATCCAGCCATCGTATCTATAGCACGTCCATCACCCACGATGAGATGAGCTAACATAGTGGGGATGGGCTACGATGGTGCGATCGAGGGCAGAGAGGTTGCGATAAGGGATGAGATGAGACGAGGCATAGAGGTTCTTGTTTGCGATCGAGTGCAGGGCATGGCAGGTGACTGAAAGAGTGTGAAGAAACTCGGGTTCGACGAAGCCCGCGATGGTGTCGATGAGCTCCGGTGCGAGCGTAGTGGGCCGGTCTGCGAGAAGGCGAGAATAGGATCTCAGTCGCTCGCTGAGTTCCCGCACTTGAAACTAGCAACGCCGCCAGGAAACTTATCGTTCGAGGACGCTGCCATGGCACAGCACGAAGTCGATTGTTTCAGTGGCGAGGGGAGATGCGAAGAAGGACAAAAGCTAGTGTAGACCGCGTTTGACCGCATCAGACTGTGGAGCTGCGATCATCCCTGGACGGGCCACGGATGGAAGCACAGTCGTCCATCAACAACGACAAACATGCGAGGAAAACTCAGAAAGACCTAGCAGCCATAGATGATGTTAACGAATCCTCGCCTTAAAGTACTCAATCGCCTCCTCGGTGCTTTGAGTGGTCCGCGCGTCCCACGACAGACCAAAGCAGACAGCATGCAAGCTACCACTGCGCTCTAACCTTATCTCGGACGCCGATCAGGTATACATCGCCCCACCCTCCTTCCTCCCCCTCTCCTCACCTGCCTCCTCCTCCTCCTCTCCCGGCGGGGGCACCGCTAAGCACAGCCGGAACGCGTCCTTGCCGTTCATGTAGAACCGATAAAGACGCTTCTCGCGGATAAAGCCCAAGCGCGCGTAGAACGAGAGCGAGGTCGCGTTGTCTGTTTCTGTTTCGAGGATGATCTGGTAGGGGACCAAGAGGGAGTGAGTATGCTGAGGCGGTGGAATGGCGAAATGGGGAGAGGCGACGAGAATGGAGAAGTGCAACGGAAGGAGAGGATGCAATTAGGGAAGACCCACCTCCTGCGCTCCTCGGAGCTTCATCTCCGTTATAGCGCGCTTCACGAGTTCGGTCGCTGCAGTGGGAGGGATGTCAGTGAGAAGGAGCGGGAAGATACCGCCTGCGCGCGCTGGCAGAATGGGAGCATGGGAGCGTGTTAAGGGATAACGCACCTATCCCGCGCTTCCTGTATTCTCTCCGCACGCTAAGCATCGCGATGTACCCTCGCTCAAGCCCCCGCTTATGTCTGTCCTGCTTGCACACGACCACGCCGACCTCGGTGTCTCCGTCGTATGCCTGCCAAGCCCATCCACCTCGTCAGCTCTCATCTCAACATCGTCAAGCTCAGAAAAACAAAAAGCACAAGGAACGCTAAATGCGGCCTCTTCTCCCACCCGGGTCACTCTCAGCCCAGGCAGTGACTGAGCAGGCAAGGGAAGCCAGCGCACCAGGACCTCAGGAAGTAGCGGTACGTCATGTTGATGTACGGCTCGGAAAGCTCCGAGTCGATGAGCGCCATGAGCGCGGGGAGCTGCCGCTCGGAGGTGTACGTCTCGTAGCGGATCGGCTGTTGCGGTGCGGTAGGGCTTGGAGCGGGTGTGGGGGAGGGTGACGAGGCGGGCAGGACGGTGGATGTCGGGGGATGGGAGGGGGAGAGCCGCGGAGGATCGGGGAGGGACATGGCGAGGGAGGTGGTGGTGGATGTGAAAGAATTAAGTTGTTAGAAGACCAGAAAGTAGGATAATTTGGTGGAGAAGACGCAGGATGGGGTAAAGGAGGGGAGCCAAGGGGAGTGCTATCGGCGATGAGAGGCAGAATGAAATGAGGGGGGGACGGCACGGGTCAGCGGTGAGGCGCGCGAGAGGCGCGAGGGATGGACGGGGGCGCACGATCTGTTAAGAGGTAGTCCTGTTCCTCGCCACACAATCAGCTCCACCATCGCACGCCCCCGGCAAGCGAAGAGGGAAGGGGAGGAACGGAAGGGAGCCGGAGCGCACCTCCTTGCACTCGGTCTTGGTCAAGAGACTGTACTTCTCCGGCTGCTCGTTCTTGCACTTGGCGCATACGCGGCAGCCAAAGACCTTGTGGAACTGGGGGTCGATCTCGATCGTCCCGCATGACTCGCACTGCGGGTTCGTGCTGCGGTCGATGAGGCCTAGGCAAAGATATCCTCGGGGAGTTGAGTACTTTTACGCGGGAGAGAGGAAGATAGGATGGTGCGGTTGGAGAGGGAAGGAAGGAGGGAAGGCAAGGATGGAGAGGACAGGACGCACCCGGCTCGTAAGACGCCTTCATCCGCTCCATTTCGCGCTCCTTCTCCCGCCGCACCTCCTCCGCCGTCTTGGCCCCCTCGCCCGGATCATCCTCAACCAGAAACCCTCCCTTGCTGTTCACCTGTCCATCCCGGCCTCCAATCAGCCCCTCTCCCCCGCCGTTCCTTTGCTACCACACCACGCACCATCTTGCTCAAATCATACTCATAGTACGTTCCCAATCTAGGGTCCCTCGGAAGCGGCCTCAACTCGTCCTCCGCCGCCTGCGCAGCCGCGTTCCGCCGCGTTGGGATGCGGGAGGACGAGGACGGCCCAGTCGGGGATGTCGAGTCGGCGGGGATGAGCTTGCGCTTGCCGGAGGGCGTCTTGGGCGCACTCGCGGAGGGCGTGGAGCGCGAGGCGCGGGAGGCTTCGCGAATGCGGGCTTTGGCTGGAGGATTCGAGGAAGGGGATCAGCAGCGAACTTGGACGGCGGCGTAGCAGGCAGAGGGACGGCGCTCACCCCTCAGCCGGTTTAGCTCGATTTGGCGCGCTTGCTCCGGCGTTAGATCGGCTGTCGACATCGTAGAGTATGCTGGGAGAATGTGCGCGGGTGTGGGTGAGTGGACGAGGAGGAGGAGGCGTTGAGGATGAGCGTCGCCGCCATTGGGCGTGAAGCGGGCATCGAGCCGGAGTGAGCGTGGGAAAAAGAGGAGTAATCAGCAGCGTAAGCGCGCTGACGCGCAGTCGTCAAAAGGAAGACGATGCTCGTCGTCGCCGTTTGTTTTCTTGCACCTTCACCGCCGGAACGACTCAGTGCGCAACGGATTGCTGATCAAAAGCCTCGACCTTCCTGCATGTCGCTCGGCTGGATCTTAATACAAGCAGCTGTATTGTAGCCTTTAACGCAGCATCCCGCCCGCTGTGTCGAGCTTCACCGCCCATTCTTCTCGCCGTTCAACCCAACTCGCTTCGCCCGGGGCTTCCCCTTTATTCATCTTACCTATCCTCGCTCAAGCCCCTTTAACGGGCGCTTTTCCCATACAACTTCACCACGCTCGAGGACCAGATCGACCCAACCAGATCCCAGATCCCTCCTCGCTGCCTCGATCGAACGCCTCCCAAGCCTCCACCTCCACTAGCGTCGCTGAACAACGTCTCCAGCGACCTTCCCAACATCTTTAACCCATCTGTTTTTCTTCCGCTTCTTGTTCTTCTCCTCTCACACACCACATCCATATCACACTACCCAAACAACAAGAAACATGTCTTTCCCTCAGCGCACGATCGGCTCGACCAAGGTGGGCGCTATCGGGTTCGGTGCGTCTTCTCCTTCCTCTCCCCTTTCCCTACTTCTCTACTCTCTGCGTGCTCACTAACGCGCTCCGGGATGTCCAGGTGCCATGGTGGTGCGTCCCTTCCTTCCATTCTATCCCAACGACCCCTCAGGCATGCTGACACTGTGTGTGTGTGTGGGTGTCCCATACGGCAGTTCCTGAGCGACTTCGTTAAGACCAACCGCGACAAGGTCTTCATCGCGACCAAGTTCGGCATCGTCCGCGGGCCGGGCGGCTCGTTCGACGGCGTCAAGGGCGATGCGTGCGTCTGCTTCTTTGCCTTCCCTCTCTCCCTTCCGGTTCGTTGGACTGACCCCAACGCGCATCCCCCTTCTCCAGCGCGTATGTCAAGCAGGCGTGCGAGGCGTCCCTGAAGCGTCTGGGGATCGACCAGATCGACCTGTACTAGTGCGTTACTGCCTTCTTCTTGCTCCGCTGTCCCTCTTCCCCTCCTCTTCGCTTTACCCCTTGGCTCTGCTTCTGAGTCCGAACCCCCCCCCGCCCCCTCCGGCGGCCCGCCCCGCAGCCAGCACCGCGTGGACCCCAACACGCCGATGGAGGAGACGGTGCAGGCGCTCGCGTAGCTGCGCGACGCGGGCAAGATCAAGTATATCGGCCTGTCCGAAGCGTCTGCCGAGACGCTCCGGCGCGCGAGCAAGGTCACCAAGATCGACGCGTACCAGGTCGAGATCTCCCCCCTTACGCTCGACATCTTCCACAAGGACGACGGGCGATTCGCGTGCGCCCACTTTCCCCCTCCCCTCCCCTTTCCCCCTACTTTCCCTGCTTTGCCGGTTCCTCCTCTCCTGGACGTGGGCTTACGCTGAGGGGGAACAAAAATAGGACCTGCAAGGAGCTCGGCATCGCCATCGTCGCCTACTCGCCGCTCTGCCGCGGCTTCCTCTCGAGCGACATCAAGACCCCCGACGACTTTGAGGAGAACGACTTTGTGCGTCCCTCCCTCTCCCTCCACTCTTCACACCCTCTCCCGCGCAGCTGACAGCGATCACGAAAAAAACAGCGCAAGTACCTCCCCCGCTTCTCCAATGAGAACTTTAGCAAGAACTACGCGATTGTTGAGAAGTTCCAGTGCGTTCTTTCTTCTCCTCGACTGTTGATAGAGAAGCGTACGCTGATCGAGCGTTCTGTAGCGCGCTCGCGAAGAAGAAGAACGCCACGCCCTCGCAGCTCTCCCTTGCCTGGTTCGTTTCCCCACCTGCCCGCCTTCTCCCTTACCACCTCCC
>JTLS01001125.1:0-10449 GCA_000826855.1 Basidioascus undulatus | reverse complement strand
ATGGAGGAAGGGGAGGGGGAGGGCGACTTTGAGGGGGAGAGGACGGAGGAGGAGGAGGGGGTGAGTGGGAATGAGGAGGAAGAGGACGGGGTTGGGGAGGTGCTTTTGCTGGGGGTTTCAAGGTAGATTGATGTGGATGGCCGATCTCATGGCCCTATGGAATGTGGATTATGTGGTGGGATGAGAAACGCCGTGGCTGCCGTGTGTTTGTCGAACGAGTTTCAACTTTCGCTTGATAACCAAGCCATGATATGTATGGGAAGTTCCTCAGAAAAGGAGGGAAAGAGAAGCAGACAATAAGACAAATGGAGAATAAAACATTATGTGAAAGTGGGAAATGGAATGGTGTCCGCCCCGGTTTAGCTTCAGGTGAAGGAAAGGGAGATACAGAACGCTGCTCCAGCTTACTAACCTCAGCTGCACTACCAAAAGCTTCCCAAGTGTGTCTGAAAACCCCTAGAACTGTTTGCGCAGCGTGAGTGTTATACGAGTGAGTGTTCCACAGGTCGATTTGGAGGCAGCGTGTTCAGAGGCAGCAATTTGCTGAACATGATCTGGACCATCAGTTTGTCCGGGGGGTGTGCACACCTTGCCAGGCTCTACCTAACTCTATCTGTACTGTGTTTATTCCCAACAAGAAGTCGTCCAATGGCCATGTTCCGATCGCGCGACCCTATGAGCAAAACTACCGCTTCCTGACGGTCCGCTGTGTCACAGCTAGCCCTACTGAAAGGAGTCTAGAAGTTCTGATAAGGGCATGCATGGCAAGCTAGAGTACCATCAGGACGTACGCCTATGCCAGACAGTGACTCGTCCGGAGGACTGTGAGGTACTCGTCTGAAAGTCATCCTCAGACCTGCCTTGTTACAAGCCAGATACATATGCATGCGCATCCGAGAGCATATTAAAGGAATTTGACAACTCGAACTTGGGCGGGTTCTGCTGAAATTATCGGCGGGGTGCACTTGACACGGCCTGAGTGCGACGGGCTGTTCCGCCACTCCGCTGCTCTGGTGTACCCCTTGCCGACGCAGGCGCACCTTTCATCGATCGCTCCACCACGAGAGCCTCTTTCACTGCAAGGCCATTCACAACCTCTGCGTCCCCCCACCGCCGCCCAACCCTTTCTAACAATGCCTAAACGGTCGAAAGTCGTACCCCCAGATATCGCTAGCGGTCGCTGTGGCAAATGCCTCAAGCGCGAGGCGGCGGACAGTCCGAAGCACCGGAGGTGTGGGGGATGCAAGGGGGTGAGTTTGGGGTCTTTCGATATTCTTCACTTTACCATCCGCCACGTGATTAACCTTTGCATCTCCCCTCCTCCAGTTGCCTACTACTCTAAGGAGTGTCAGCGGGCGAACTGCGCGCAGAACGCTTCATTCCGCCAGAACCACGCCAAGGCCGTTCCCCTCTGGGACGTCATGAAGACCTTGGTCGATTATTGTCCGTGCCAGTTGGGCATGGCCCTTGGCTTCGCTCTCGGCCTCCGCGAGAACCCGTCCAACTGCCTGAGACGGGTGCTCAGCGTCGAGCTTCTGCCTCTCGACATCGACCCGCCTCGCTTCAAGCTGCTGGGCTGCGAGGTCATCTCTATGGAGGCCGCAGAGCCAAAAAAAAAGCTGGCTCCAGGCATGGAGGAGGTCTTGAAGGGTAAGCAAGCACAAGTCTGGCTACTCCATGCTCCTCCACCCTCCATAGAGGCTAGGCTGATATCGCGGGTACCATGCACTATGACAGCGTGAAGGCAGAGGGGCGACGACGAAACGGCGTTGCTTAGTCATAGGGTAGACAAGTTTCAGGCGTTTTATGCAATTCTGATAGCGAGCAAAGATCGAACGGAGACGACGGCGCAGGAGTTCGCAGGCTTGGGTGGGGGTTGGGGGGACATCTTGAAGAGTGTCGCGACCGAAGGCTAAAAGAATTCCCTCGTGGGACCTGATCCCTCGCTGCTTTGTACTCTGTAAAGTATGCTCACCTTGTTGTTGGCCCCATGTTACTTCATGAAAATTTCACGTCAAAGGTGCAGGGCAGGGGATGCTTGATGCTTCAGCTGTTGCACTGGAATCGCAGCAGCACGAACTCCCGAGTTGGCAAGAGGACCTTGTCCTGTCAAACTCCCAATAGTGGACAGAGACAGAACAGGACTGTAGAACAACACAGGGAAACAGCTGCACGTGAAGTGTGACTGCCGCGCACCATTGCCTAGCACCGGCAACTCCTGAGCAATAACCGGGGCAAGTTTTGCTGAACGTAGAGGACCTTGACGAATTTTTTCGAAAGGTTGGTAGAACTTGCAACCGCGGGTTCCAGTCAGTTTTGAGGATGTGTACTGCTTCGTTGCGCCTGCCTGCTTCCCGTTCAGATTGCTGCACTCCTGTGCCTGGAACCCAGCTCGGGCAACCCTACCAAGAGGAGGGCGGTTTGATTAGGTAATTGAAGGGGGGGTAATTAACTGCTGGAGCAATGGTTGCAGAACTTGCATCGTCTGTAGACCTGTGGCTTCGAAGTTCCGTTCAGCTACCTGTGGCACGCTGCTGCCCCGATACCGACTCATCCAAGTACACTGCTAGAACCTGGGCTTTTCTGCACTGAGCTTTTTCGCAACACCCAAACCCAGGAAGCGCCCGTAAAGCATGGAAAGGCAGTCATTGTCTGTACATTTTTGTGCTTTTTCAGCCCTTGAAGCTGGGGATGATCCGCCTCTCCCCACTGCAGCTGGCTTAGCTACCCCCACGGCAAACATAAACAGGGGCCATGTGCCGGCCTTTGCCGATGAACCCCGCGACCTGCGACTTGCCCACCCTCATCGCGCTCTCGGCCTGTACCTTCGCAGCCCAGTCGGCTCCAAGCGGGCCGAGCTTGTCCTGGAGCTGGAAGAGGAGCGACACGTCCTGGGCCCGCGTAGTCCATCAAGGCTACCGCCAGTGGCCTTCCTAGCATCCGCTCAGCTCGGGAGTGAAAACACGGGTGCAGCCGCCTTCGTGGCCTTCCACGACAGCGGCGGACGGACGATGCGATGGGCTTATGCGAAACGTGGTCGTGGGCAATGGGGGGAATAAAGCATGGCCGTACTGCGTATCAATAGTCTTTTCGAGCCCATGGACGAACTTGGTACGTTTGTCGCGGGACTTGCGCAAAGCGAGCTCTTGCAGCTGGAGGTCGTGCACGTTTGCGAGGATGATACTGTACAACGAGAAGAGAGCATCCGCGGCGTTACGACAATCGTAGATGATCTTTTCCCTTCGCTTATCAGTCAAACCCCGGGTTGAGATGAACTTTCCTCACCTTCTGGATCTTCACATCTTCCAGAATGCCCTTGAGGTCCTTCCCTTCCGCAAGGCGGGGCGTGCCGAAGGCTTGCTTGCCGATGACCGTCACATCAACGATGTAGATTACTGAGCTGCTATTGACGAAGAGCTACACAAGGGAGAAACGCCCCTGCAGACAGAGGTTGAACCCTTAGAGATCGACGGCAATGGCCGTGGCCTTGGAGAGCTCGTCGACAGCGAGCTGGAGCGACGGGACTGAGTCGATCAGGTCTACGCGCAGTGCCATGGTGTTAGTGAAGAAAGGTGCTTCGCGTTAGTAGGAGAAAGAGAGGGAAGAGTAGGATGCTCTCTTGCGTAAGCGAAGTATGGTCGACGGATGTGCGAGGTTTGAACCCTCGAAAAGACCCGAGACAAGCCAGCTAGTGCATCCGCCTTCATCGTCTGCTTAGTTTCAGACCTTCCCTTATTTTAGAACGACTGCTCCATAGTACCGGGGGCAGAGCAACCAGCCGGAAACAGCAGAGGGTCCAAGGTCAATGAACGCCGCCGGAGAGCATGCGCAGCGTTCTCCCTTCAGTTGAAGCCGAAGGTCGAGAGAGCCCACTTCTCGCCTGAACCAAATCCTTCAGGGTCCCTCCATTACCTTAATGACATGGGCATACTGTGGCTCAAGTTAATTTGAAGGCTGTTACAATAATGGTCTCACGACGATCACAGACGCCCGGCGGCCTTCTGCGTTCTGCAAGACTCCCGCCAACCTTTCAGGAACCCGCGCTCTGTTGATTGACTTAAGTCCAATAAATACTATATCTCGGCTACAACGGACCTGTTCGCGAACGCACTTTGTCACGATGAATGTGTTCTCGTCGTCCAGAGATGCTGATGTCGAGAGCGGCCCGCTAGCCCGCGGGGAAGCGACGATCGGAACAGAAGTCCCTTCATGCTGGGTGCCTGACCTGTCGTCTGAAACTGACCAATGAGCACAAAGAAGTAAAGAGGATCAAGAGACAGAGAGAGTCAATACACAACCGTGCTGCACGTTACGGCGTTCCGACAAGTGCCGTCGAGCTACCCCATCGCCGTCCACCTCGTTCGCAATCGCAGTCCCACGCCGCCGGACCTTTTGCATATGGTCTTTCGCAATGTTTGACATTATACCCGTGCTCTCGAGGCCTCTCCAAGCAACGACGCCAAGATCTCCCCTCAACATGCATTCTTCGCCAGTAAGCGCCACAATGGCCAGTCGTTCCGGAACGACTGAAAGGCGGTTTCGACGTATAAGAACAGACCGTCTTCCTTTCCTTTTGCCCTCCTGCGAGCGCTTTCAAACGGAACGAGAGCACCATGTCCGACTCTGTGGCCCCAACGCTCGCCGTCACCTACGCTTCTTCCGACTCCAGCATCGAGAAGGACATCAATGACGCGAAGGATCCCTCGACCATACATGCCGAGCCCGTGTACCCACTCGCGCCAGCCGGATCTGACAACAGTTCTCCCCGCTTGACCGACCACATCTTTAACCGCAAGCGTCTTAGGGCGTTCGACCTGGACGCTGTTGCAACACAGCCGGTGAGAACTCTCTGACGCTTGCCACCGAGTGCGCCAGCCGATGCTGACTACCGATCTCTTCCAGAGCGTCTTCGATGATCCGGGTTTGGCCAAGCAATATCGTCCGACGGAGAAGTGGGAGAAGTACGTTTATGAGACCGCCACAAGTTAAGCGCTGCTGTTCTTAACCTAACACGGTGTTCACTCTAGCCTGAGCAACTTCGACCCGAGCTTCCGGTGGACCTGGCGCGAGGAGAAGGCTGTTATCAAAAAGATCGACATCCGCGTTCTCATTTGGTGAGCAGTTCCACGGTGTTATTTTCACTAGCTCGAGCTGACCTCTGCATTCAGGGCATGCGTTGGGTTTGCGGCTCTGAACATCGATCGGTAGGGGCAGCTGAAGCGTCGTCAAATCCTTCGGGGTGCTGACCTAGGAGCTGAGCAGCTACAACATTTCGCAAGCAAACACAGAGTACGTGTATTGCTCTGTATTCCAGTCGTGGAGGGGTCTTCTTCTGACAATTGGAAGTCGCTCTCTGCAGCGGCATCATCAAGGACCTGGGCATGGACACAAACGGTGCGCGGTCACATCTTGGCGGGGGTACAGCGGTATGTCGGTGCTGATGTCGGTGCTGATGGCCCCCGAATCGTCTACAAAGACTTCAAGTACGTTAGCCCTTACTTCATTGCCGAAGCGCCGGGCTGACCCTGCCTGCAGCCTTGGAAACACCATTTTCCGCCTCACGTTCCTAGCTGCCGAGCTGCCCAGTCAGCTTGTGTCGAAAGGTTGGCTCTCGTTTTCTTTCACACCCCCGAAAGGGCGAGTTAAATGTTACCCCCGCAGCGATCGGACCAGACAGGTGGATTCCTATGCAGTAAGTCCAGCTCAATCTCTTTCCTCATAACTGACCCGTTCTTCACAGGATGATCGTGAGTGTCCAGCACAGCGCAGAAAACTATGAGTCGTCGTTGAATTGAGCTTCTCGCGTCAGGGGTGGTCTGTTACCACGTAAGTAACTTTCCTCCGAAAAAGAGAGTGGGCCCTAATTCGGCGGCCCGTTATTCAGGTTGTGCCAGTTCTGGCTCACGAACCGCACTGGGTTTCTGGTTTGCCGTGCGTTGATCGGCTTCGTTCAGTGAGTGTACATTACGGCTTCCTCCAAGGCCTATAGCTGACATTCTTCCCTTGTAGGGGCGGGTTCATGTGAGTACAAATCTGGAAGAGATGTATCAGCGGAAACTAATCATTCTCCGTGCTTGTTAGCCCTGACATGTATGTACCTTCACCCGGTCACGTCGACAACAAATTCATGACAGTGGAATCACAGGATCCTCTACCTCTCGTACTTCTACAAGACTCGGGAACTCCCGATGCGGCTTGCTTGGTCCGTCCCCATTATCCTGACCTCTCTTCAATCTTTGCTGATTGTCCGGCTGTGCAGGTTCTGGGTTGCCCACACTTCCGTACGTTCCTCCTCTCCTGGTGACTTGGCGGCCTCGTGCTTGCGTGCTGATTTTCGCTCTCCAGTCGGGAATCGTGTCTTCCCTTCTCTCCATCGGTATACTCAAGATGCGCGGGATCGGCGGAAAGACGGGGTGGCAGTGGCTGTTCTTGGTACGTCTTCCCTTTATGTTAGGGTAGTAAAACGTCCTGACCCATGCGTTTCTTCGTGTGGTTAGCTGGAAGGCATTCTGACAGTCTTCATCGGTATTGCGACCTTCTTGTGAGCACATACCGATCGTGAAGGCATGATGGGGTCAAAGGGGTTTCAATCTGACATCCATTTTTGTATCAGCATGATGCCGTCCTCCATCAGCAAGACGAAGACCGTTAGTCCTTACTGTTAATCGGTTGCGAGCGCCTGGCTGACGCAGAACCCCATCGCTACAGTGGTTCCGTCCGAACGTGCGTTCGATGCTCTTCAGTGAGTGCTTTAAACGTCATTAACACTCCTCTCTTTCGCTTAGGGTTGGTTCACCGAGGTATGTCTTGACTGAAACACTACAGTCAGCCGAGTCTGATGCTCACACCCCTCTCCTTCTCAGCGAGAGGAGAAGATCGCTGTCATGCGTTTGTTGCGCGACGACCACACCAAGGGTGAGAAGCTCCAGGTCGGTCGAGCGTAGTTCTGGTACTGACACGTTTCTCGTCTCGCTCTGTAGGCGACATCCACAACCGCCAAGCGCTGTCTTTCCGCATGGTCTGGGACTCCCTCACCGGTGCGCTTCCACGCCCTGCCCATTCCTCATTCCCTACGAGCTGACGTTCCTCCCTGGCCAAGACTACCACCTCTGGCCGATCTACCTGTACGTTCCTCTCAACCCCACCTCCATACCGCCCGCAAACGCTGATGCCTGCCTCCTTTCACAACAGGCAAGGCTTCCTCTTCAGCATCCCCGGCGGCCCGCCCGACACGTACCTCACGTGTGAGCTCCACCATCCACCCCTCTCTTCTACTCCTCCCCCTCAAACTCACCTCCCTCCCACCCCAATCAGTATCGCTCCGCCAACTCGGCTTCTCCAAAACCAACACGAACCTGCTCACGATCCCTTCCGACATCGGGCACATCGTGTTCTTGCTCATCATCACGCTGCTGTCGGAGGTGTGGAACGAGCGTACGTGGGCTTTTTTTCGTGGGGGAGGGGAGGGAGAAGACGAGGCTGAGACTGAGGGTGGCGGGGGTAGGTGCTTGGTTGGCGGCGACTTCGAGCGGCTGGATTTTGCCCTTCCTTGTTGCGATTTATGTGAGGAACACACCGGAGCATCCGATCAAGCCGTGGGTGCGTGATCTCCCAAACAATACCTCATGTTTCGGGCGGTTACTTAACCGACAGTGCAATGCAGGCGTTCTTCGGCCTCATCACCGGTCTCCTCTCCCACCCTTACGGTGCGTTCCTTCCACTCAAGCTTTCACGCCCCGTTTCTGTAAACTCATACTAACGGCCCCGTTGCGTTCAACAGTCCATGCCATTCAGGTCAGCCCCTCACGCTCCCGTCCGTGAAGCCATTCTGATGTTCCCGTTTTCAGGTCGCCTGGATCTCCTCCAACTCCGGCTCCGTGCGCAGCCGTACCGTCGGCAGCTCAGTCTACAACATGTGCGCATTCCTACCGTCCTCCCTCCGAGCACAGCCCTGACCATCCCGCGGTGCAGGTTCTGCCAAGTCGGCTCCATCGCCGCGGCAAACATCTATCAGGAGGATGACAAGCCGTACTGTCCGTCCCCCTCCTCCTTCCTCCCCATCCGACAGCCCCAAAGCTGACGCTGCTGACTGTGAACCCTACCCAGACCGCCGCGGCAACTCCGTCCTCATCGCAGTAGCAGTCGTCAACATCGTCCTCTACCCGGCGATCAAAGCGATGTATGTGTGGACCAACAAGCGGCGCGAGCGGATCTGGGGGGAGATGAGCACTGAGGTTTATCTGCACCCTTCTCCCTCAATCCCGTTTCTCTGCCCTGATACTGACTGTGCGGGCGGATGTCAGGAACGTGCGCACTATTTGGACACGACCACCAACAAAGGTCCGGCTTTCGGTTTGGGAGATGTTTGAGAAGAGAGACTGACGGGCTTGGTTGTGGATAGGGAACCGGCGGTTGGACTTCCAGTTCTTGCACTGAGCGGGTTTGAAAGAAAAGCAGGCGTTGGGAAGGAGGGACCTCCGTATGGGAGGAGGCAGCTTATAGATGCGGGACCATGTCGCTTATTTACGTTGGTTGAATGAAGTCGTTGCACGACGAATTGTTGAGGTGAGATCTGCAACTCAAGCCCGAAGACCGTCGGAGCAGCTGGCTGAGCGCGTCCAAGCGAGTGTGCGCTCTTTCTGCCGGTTCCACTATATTTCCGGTATCCATTCAACCCTCTGGCGAATCGTAGCCAGTGAGAAAAGACAATATGGAAGTTGAAAGACCACGACAGCCAACGACAGCCGAGGAAGAATGTCTACCTCCTCTTTAGCCGTCTCGACTGCACATCAGCCGAGGGGCATTAGCCGTGCATGTTGGGGAAGGCTTGCCGAGCGATCGATTGCCTGTTGCTCTCCTCATGCGTAGAGTCGATCTGTCGGTCCTTTCGCATGCTTTTCTGAACAGAGCGGGTTGTAACCTGCTCGATGTTGGGATTGGTTGGGATTGGGAAGGCCAGGGAACCACCAGTTCCAGAGACTTGCCTCATCGGGCGCTCCGGGAAGATACCGCCCCAAAGCCGCCTTTTTGCGGAGCTCCACCCTCCAGGCACCCGAAGTCAAGCCGCGTCTTCTATTCCCCAAATACAGTACTGCCCGTGCACGACCCGTTCGCCGCAGCTCGGTCAACCAATCGCTTAGCAACCGGTCTTCTCTCTTTCCCTCCCATTTCACCCTTCTTTCCCTCATATACCATCTTCCCGATTACTACACCGTAGCACTCTACGTAAACTAGGAATCGAAATGGCGTCCCCTGTCCTTGAGCTTAACAACGGCGTCAAGATGCCCCAGGTCGGGTTCGGTGCGTCTTGGCCTTTCCTCTCCATCCATCTGTCTTCTGGGTTACTCACTGTGATTGGCGTGGGCGGATAGGCCTCTGGAAGGTCACCAAGTCCACCTGCGCCGACACCGTCTGTGCGTCTTTCCAGCTTCCAGGTCTCTCGTAGCTGACTCCCCACCCGCTCGCCAGACAACGCCATCAAGGCCGGCTATCGGCTGTTCGACGGTGCGGCGGACTACGGGAACGAGAAGGAGTGGTACGTTGACTCTGTTCTTAGACAGGTTGAGGTGACGTTTGGAGCGCTTATTTTGCGGTGCGGCGGGGTCGCAGCGGCGAGGGTGTTGCCCGCGCTATCAAGGACGGCCTTGTCAAGCGTGAGGAGCTGTTCATTACCACCAAGTGAGTCTTCCTATCCCAGTAATTAGCACTCCAGAAATCGTGCTGTGAAGCCTTGATACGCCTATGTGCCTCCATTCCCTTGCAACATGGCTGACCCCCCCCCCTCCTGCAGGGTGTGGAACACGAACCACGCGAAGGTACCTACTCCTCCCCACCTCCCCGCACCCCCCCACCTTCCCACGCGGGTTCTACCTCCACTTCATCAACTTCAACAAGCGCCTCGACGCGTGGGTCGGCGCGGACCGCGTCGTCCGCGAGCGCGAGATGGTGTGGCCCCGGCCTAAGGGGGACGTCGCCGCCGCCGAGAAGGACGGCAAGGACGGCAAGGCTGGGGGGAGCAGGGCAGGGAGCCCGACGAGCAAGAAGGGCGGGAGCGGCGCGAGCTTGTTGAAGAAGGCGACCGCGAACGCGGCGCAGGGGAAGAAGCGGAAGGCGCCGCCTGGGGAGGAGGACGCCGAAGGGAGCAGCGAGGAGGATGCGGAGGGCGAGGACGATGATTCGCTGGCGTTGCCTGGGTGCGTCGACCCCTCTCGTTCTCATTCCTAAGACGCTGGACGCTGTGTGTTACGGGGAGGGAAGCTGATCAGGGAAGGAGGGCGGGCGAACAGGTCCCAGCAGCCGCCCGCGGTGTACTCGAAGGAGCAGGAGATCGAGAAGCTGCGGACGAGCGGGAGCATGACGCAGAACACGCACGAGATCTCGCGCGTCAAGAACCTCAACACGATTGTCATGGGAGCGCACGAGGTCGAGTCGTGGTACTTGTGCGTTGCC
>JTLS01001124.1:0-10454 GCA_000826855.1 Basidioascus undulatus | reverse complement strand
CTCATCATTGTCATCTTTATTTTTGAGCGCGGCCGGCGCCGTCCCTGCTTGCACACGGCGCCGGCGCGATGGCCTCGGGTTGCACTGCACCTTGAGCCGTCAACGCATCTCTTGTTCCTTTTTATTTTCTTCCCTGGTGACCCTAACCCTAGCATAACTTGAAGGCTTGCTTTTGCCGCACGTTGCACCGAAAGCAATGAAAGTACATTACAAGGAACTCCTCGCTGTCCAACGCTGCCCGCTTTCAATTGCTTTTAGTAGTCTGGAGCAGTCTTCGCCTCTCCGGTGACGGTCTGCTGCATACTTTTGTCGAGCTCAGGCCACCAAAAACATGCGAGTACCGCACCCCCAGATAACTGCAAAACCCCACTAAGCAACCTCGCAGAAAACTATCAAGACGTGCGGCCGCTCAAAGGCCGATAGGCTGCGGACCGGCCGGATTGCTCCGCAAGTCTCTGGGGCCAAATGGTGGGCAGCTGAGGCATCAAGGGCAGTTCGGGCAGAACGGGCGACTGGTGGGGATGAGCCGCCTAGTGAAGTCGCCGATGGTGCCCGGCGGACCTTGGAAGAAGCTGTCGGGCAGGTTTGAGGCCAGTCCCCGTTGCAGTTGTCACTGCAACCAAGGGGAATAAGTAACACCTTTGAGCTCATGAGGGTCCTAAGGGGCTACGGGTTACGGGCTTACACTGAGAAGCGGGCTCCGCGGATACCACGCTGAGTGCGCTGAGGAGGGCAAGGAGTGCTTCGGCGGTGGTTGCCATGGAGGTGTGTATTGTCGAAGGACACGGCAAAAACGTGTGCAAATATTCGCCTTTTATTTTTGAGCGGCGGCGGAAGTAGGCTGCGTAACAGCACGGGGACGGCTCAACAACCTCAAGCACTTGCCGCATCATGGCAAGGCGTCAGAGGGGGACACGCTACAATGTAGGCCGTTCTGGCAAGCCGTACAGACATGAAATGTGCGACTTATAATTTAAAGGACTGCTATGTGCCTTCGCGGTCACTGTTCAGCTGGGAGTGATTACACCTGGCAGCCAATGGCAGCGGAACACAGAACCCGTCAAAGCGACCAGCAGCTGAAGCCTCGTGAACTTTCGGCTTCCGCTCATAGAGTTATTCGGAATAATTGTCAAGCTTCCGACTGCCAGGCCGAAGGCGGTAGCTCACGCTTCAGGCAATGTGACGGTGACGGTAGTGGGTGTGCTCCTTGTTCGTCAAGCTGAGAAACATCCCATTCAAACAAAGGAGAAGACCCCGCACATAACCCCAATAAGTCTGACTGTCAATACCAACCCCATCAATCCCACAGAATCCCAAGTTCTCCGCGAACCAGACTGGTTGTTTCAAAGACTGATCGGCCGCGGCCCCGCCGGTCTGTTGCCCAGGAAGTCGACGAGGTAAGGCGGGCAGCTGAGGCACCAAGGACAGTTTGGACACACCGGGCGAGGGCTAGGGACGAGGGTTCCCAAGAGATTGGGGAAGGCGCCAGGCGGGCCGCGAAGAAGCTGTCCGGCAGGTTGGAGGCCAGCGACCGAGGAGCCTCCCGTGGTGGCGGTGGCTGGGCCGATATAGACTAGCTGATACTTGTTAGCATGTGACATTTAGTCTTATAAGAGGATCCTGGTTTGCCTTGAGGAGCTGGCGCCGCAGGCACACAGTGAGTGCGCCGAGGAGGGCAAGGAGCAGTCCGCCTGTGGTCGCTGCGAATGCGTGCATCGTGGATGGTGCAGAAGTAGGCCTGAGGATGGTCGAGAGCAAGGATAGAAACTGATTTTATGGACCTTCTTAAGCGGGAGCGGAAGTCCACGCCGTCAACAGCGCGGGGAGGGCCCAACAGGCTCACTCGACCACACAGAGAAGGCAATTCTGCGTCATGCGCAGCGTTCATGCAGTATAGGGTGCACGACTGTTCTGGCCCCCAAATGAGCCCGTAAACATAATGCTCAATAGAGAGGAGTGTATTCAGGTAGCCAGCCACGGCCACAGAATTACGCCCGCGAAATTGGAAAGGATATTGACACTCGTGAACAGTTGGCTTTAGTTCATCTTTCTCAATAGAAACTCGATGAAACCTTGAGGTCCGAAACAAAGAAACTCTTCCAGGCTTCAGAACTAACGTTGCAGGCAGACAGCACGAGCGGGTGCAGCGGTACACCAGACCGTCTATGTTCTGACCCGCATCGCCAAGCCCACCCAAGTCTAGCTCTCCTTCTTCCAAGAAGGGACTGTCCATCTGCAAATCCGCCATAGCATTAGCGCTGGTCAGGGCACCTCAAGGGCAAAAAGCGACACACCTGCCGATTAGGTAGTTCCCTCGGATGACCAACAGGTCAAGCGCCATCCGAATGCCATCCCTCCCAACCCGTACCTGCGTGTAGAAGGGGAAAGCGTGAGTATGCGAACGATGAGCGTGAGACGGGCGGGACATCACACCTTGCTGCCGTCCACCTCGTGCCACTGAATGGCGACCTCGCCCAGCGGGATTGAAGCCATCTCCGCCAACAGCAGCAGCTCGACGTCGAAGATCCAACCCGAAAGATGCATCGCGGGAAAGAGCAGGCGCGCTGAGCGATGAGTGAAGAGCTTGAAGCCGCACTGCGTTGTTCTCTTCCTTCAGCACCACGTTCTCCAGCGCAGACAGTGGAATGGAGGGGCTCGCACCTGGGTATCGCGAATGGTTGATATGGACAGCGTGAGCAGAAGAAGGTGGAAGGCGCGCATGAGGAGGTTGCGGATCCACGAGCGCTGGTGGACCACCTTGAGTGAGCTTCGACCGTCCTTCCCCAGCAAGAGATGTCGGCAGTCACCGGGGACCGCACCTTCACTGTCGCCTCTGTGCCGACCAGGTGTGCTCGGCTCCCAACCACCACGGCGTGACCCTCCTTCTCAATCCTGTCCATCGCGCGCTCGAGCAGCTCAAAATCGGCGAACCGCGACGCGCCATCGGCATCGACGAACAGGACCCGTTCCCCTCGCGCATGGAGCATGCCCTGCCCATTTCGAATCCGACCGCCCATCAGCGTCTTCAGACCCAGTAGGTCGCGGTCCGAAACAGAAGCAAGACGTACGTGCTTGACTGCCCCGCCCTTGCCTCTATTCCGCTCGAGCCTGATCACCCTGACCTCCCCGCCCTTCTTCCCATTCACCAGCTCGGCCCCAACCTCCAGAGCGACTTCCCGGGTCCCGTCCCGGCTGCAGTCGTCCACGACGAGGACCTCCCACTGCCCCTGCCCCTTCCGGCTCTGCAGGAACTCGACCGCCTCCTTGAGCATCGCCGGCAGGCGCTCCCGCTCGTTGAACGCGGGGACGACGACTGTCAGGGCAATGTCGGGCATGTCTGATGGCGGTGGAAAGGCATGTTGGGTGGAAGGGTCGGCGGTGGAGATGTAGAGGTGTTCGGATGGTGAGGACGGGACAGATGCCGGGGTGAATATGTAGAGCAAGCCGAGCAACTGGCGGAGGGAGTTTCAGCGTGAGAAGTGGATACCAGCACTATCAGGAATGGACGCACACCAAGAGACGCCAGAAGAAGCAGTCCCAGCAGCGCCAGAAGGACGTAGTACAGCATCGGTAAGACGACCTCGCCAGTCACCTGCGCCTGAGTATGAGCTCGACCGGACCCAGGAACGTCCGTATACTGCGCGTCGGCTAGTCCGGGACGCTCAAAAGACCAGAAGAGTGAAAGACCCCTTCAATCGGCAGGAAGAGGTGTGCTGGCAAGCTGCGAGCGGGCACTTCCCGCTGTCAGTGCCTCCCCGTTGTGCCGTCACGAGCGCAGTCGGGCCCCACGCAGTGCCAATTAAGGACGCTCGTCCCGGAACCGTTTTGCCTCTCCCCATCATCATCTTCCTTTGTGAACCTGTTGACCCCCATTACCTACCAGCCTTCGCTTTTAATCGAAATCGAGTATCGCTCCTCTCAATCAAAGCCCCATGCCTTCTCGAGCCCTGTTCAAACTCGCGTCCCACCGGAAGTCTTGTTTCGTATCTTCGAACTCACCGTCGAGGCTCTCGTTACCCCGGACCCACCCTCTCAATCTGAATTCGTACTACGTCGCTCGCGTTCTAGTCTCGGTTTGCAAACTCTGGAAGGTACAACACATTTCCTTCTCCAACCAATACATCCACAAGCTCACCAGCCATTGTTCTGTCCTCGCAGGAGATCGCGTCGCCGCTGCTTCTTCGGACACTCGTGTTGCACGCACCGTCTCATGCCTGCAGCCTCGTTCGACACCTCTTGACGCGTCTCTCTCGTGGAGAATTTAATATTGTCCGGGGAATTCGCACGGTCTATGTGCGGTGGCAGTCGGGCCAAGACAGCTTCACCGAGGCACAGGTCGCAAGCGTCATGGAGGCCGCAGGTAGTTCGGCGTATTACGTTTGCACGTCGAGGTCGCATGGGATTGTTGCGCTGCTCCGAAAATCTCTCCCTATCTATTATGCCGTATTCTCGATCGCTCCCGCATCTCGAAATCGCTGTGGATTCTCAACCGGCAGTGGCCTTTGCCACACGATCGCGGTGCACGCAGCTCGAGGTCCTTCGTCTTGGCCTCAGCTGTCCAACGGGTAATGATACCGTCGCTCCTTCGCGTCATTTTGAACGTCCGTCTCTCCGAGTACTTGGCCAACGACCTCCACTCGACCGAGGTGACCATGGTCGTCCTCGAAGACGCTCATCTTCCATCGCTCGAAGTGTCGCTTATGCTCAGTAGCACCTACCAAGCTCCTCTTATGACCGTTGTCGTACACATAGGGCCACAGCTCACCCGCCTTCGCCTAGATTACTACGACGGGATGGTCGCCTTCGAACGTTTGGGGAGCGTTTGCCTACGTCTGCGCCAGTTGGAAGTCTGCCCCACCGAACATTACGACAACGCTCTGAACCTCGTCTCTCACCACCCTTTCATTGAAACGTTCCTTCTTCGAATCGAAGTCTTGCAGTCGAACTTCCGCGACTGGTTTCGAGGCGTTCTTTTTCTCCGGGGACGGCATTGGTTGCCGCCTTTTCATGGGCGACGCGTATGGGGGCAGATTGGCGGAGAAGGGCATGTCGCTCACGGACCAGAGTGGGCTTGATGTACTATCATTGTCATACTGACTTGCACTACTGAATGTACCTTTGAATGCTTGCGAATCACTGCGATTGACATGTTACACGCTGTTGGTCGCGATGTGTGAGCTCAACGTTGGCGCCGGCCCCGGCGGGTGATTCAGAAGCGCGACGCGGACTTGAGAGTCCAGAGGTTGCGTCAATTTAGAATAAGAAATTAAATGGCTATTCTTGTCTTGCGGAGGGACCACGAGAACGAGCTGGTTACGCCAGAACAGCGCTGGTCCTCAGCATTGCTATCAGAACGGCAGAAGCGTGTCGAGGTAGAACAACAGTATAGAGTGAAGGACAGCAGAAGGTTCATGGGTATCAAAATTGAAGGGTATATGCTAAGCCGGATGCGCAGGCTTAGCCGTACCAGCTCAGGAGCGCGGCAAGGCATGATAGTGCGATGACAACGATGGAAAGGGCGACTGCGTCGGACACTGTCAGCATAAGATCTCCACGTTCACCTGAAGAAGAACAAGACACACTGAGACCTATCCTCTCCCTATTCCTTCCCGCCTCCCGCCGCTCGTCCTCCTGCAGGCGCATCGCAACACCCTTGTTGACGATCTACCCATCTCCATCTCAGCATCGCCAGCTAGACGCTCAATCGGAAACGACTCACCTCCTCCTTCCCCTTCTTAACAATCAGCATGCGATACTCCAGCTCGCGCACGACCTCCTCCAGGCGCGCCTCCACCGTCGCGCTTGCGCCTTCGAGCGCGGCCACCTCGTCCGCGCCGCCGCCGAGTGAGGCCGTCAGAGCCGAGAGCTCATCAACGAGTGACGTCGCTTGGTGGTCGAGGTTGGTGAGCTGCGACAGGAGTGACTGCCAGGTGGATTCGTGGTTTTGTACTGAGCTCTGAGTGGGGAAGGGATTGAGCGCGCGTGAGGAGGACAGAGGCGGCTGGAAGACGGACCGCGAGACGGGAGATGGTCTGCTGGTGCTCCGCACAACGCTCATTCGCTGCAGTGATTATGCAGTCTAGCCATCTATGGGGGTGTCAGAGAAGTGTTACTCGTGAAGGCGACAGGAAATTGACGGACTGAGGATCCTCCGCCGGTGCTCGCCTCGCGCGGGGCGACCGCCTCGGCTGGCCGCTGCTCGCCTGCTCGCTCGAGCTGTTTGCCGAGGTCGACGGCAGCGGTGGGGGCGGTCTCAGAAACGACGAGCCCCGTGCTGGCGATGGTCGAGGCGGACTGGACATTCGTTGATCGAGGAGGTCGGGAACAAGGGCATGAGCGCGTGTTCGGCGACAACTCGGCGACAGCAGCGTCCCGTCCGGGGATTCGGAGCGACGTCATCTCGCTCAGAGTTAACTGCCGTTGCGATGCTCTGCCAGGAGCGCCTCGATTAATGGGAATGCCAGAGCACTGTACAGGTCATCCTTCGACCACGACCTTATCTGCGATCCAACTCTTTCCAGCCTAGTCCCCTACTTCGATCCTCACATACCGCTCAGATATCCCACCAGCATGGTCATCAAGCCCAACCGCTCCGGAGGCGCGAAGTACGCCTCGGGATACACAGACATTGCGGACCATGGCCTCATCGGTGAGCATGAGAGGTCGACAAACCTGGAAAACGGAGGACATCGGCATGAAGGAATCGTGGTGGATAGGCAACATGCGTACTGCAGCGCTGGTGTCCGTGAGCGGAACGGTGTCGAGCCTGTGCTGGCCGCACTTCGACTCGCCGAGGTCAGTCGAGCCGTAGAATAACCCGTGGACGCGACCTAAACATACTTGGCATCAACAGCGTTTTCGCCCGGATCTTGGATAAGGACAAGTGAGTCCGAAGACATACCTGGTAATGGTTCATTCTTCTGAAGCAGTGTGCGACGGAAGGGGAGGGCACTGGAGCATCGCAACGACGACCGAAACGCAGTCCAAGCAGATGTACTGCCCGTCCACTAACATCCTCGCGACCAAGTTCTTGTCCGAGGAGGGTGAGTGTTGCTTTTGAGACTCTTCGCTCTTACCCCACGCTAACATGCCGGGCCTTTACAGGTGTGGGCCAGATCGAAGGTATGTTGAAACGACGTTTGCCAGTTGCGTCCAGCGCTGATAGAACGTCAAAATAGACTTCATGCCTCTCCCCAACCCAAATGGAAACTCCCCTTCTTTCCTCCCTTGGCTTGTTCGGCGAGTCGGTAAGCTGCAAACGTTCGCGCATTAAGGTCAAGTACGCGTTGCTCATTTCAACATTCGCAGAGGTCATCCGCGGCACCATGACCTACCACATGGAAGTCGCGCCCGCGTTCAACTACGCGATGTCCTCGCACGAGACGTCTATCGAGGACAACTCCTCGCCCGGCGCGCTGGAGGGCCAAAAGGCCGTGTTCACCTGCCAGGAGCACATGAACCTCGACTTCCGCTACGTGACGAAGGACGGCGTCGTCGGCGGCCGGCCGTCGCTCAACCTCGACTACCTAGACCTCAGCGAGCGCGGCCACAAGGGCCTCGGCGTGACCGCCGACTTCACGCTCAAGGAGGGCCAGAGCATCACGTTCGTACTTCGTGAGATCCCTGCGCCCAGGACGAGCGGCGAGGCGGACGGCCCGAGGCGTACGCGTCCTATTTCCTGCTCGCTTCTGATTAGGCAGTTGCTGATGAGAAGCGCATTTCAGAAACGCAAGGAGAGAGCACGGCGCAGCCTGGTTTGATGGGCAAGAAGGGCGCTTCGGCGGCCAACAGCACTGAAGACCCGCCGCTCACCCAAGTACGCGGAAACGCTTCATCTCCCAAGCTCCATCACCTCTCACGCATTCTACCCATTTGAACACAGGCATTCTGCGATGCCCTCTTCCGCGACACGCAAGCCTACTGGCTCAAGTGGCTCAGCCGGTGCACATACACGGGCAGGTGGCGCGAGTTCGTGCAGCGCAGTGCGCTCGCTCTAAAGCTCCTCACGTTCTCCCCGACTGGTGCGCACCATCCCATCCCCTGAGCGTACCTCCCTTAATAAGAGACTGAGAAAAAGACTCAATACTCGGGCAGGCGCGATTGTCGCCGCCCCGACGTTCTCCCTGCCGGAGGACCTGCACGGGGCCGGAAGGAACTGGTGTGTGACTTCCAACTGACTGGGCTGAACCGGTTGACTCTTGCTCAACAAGGATTTGTAGGGACTACCGGTACGAGCGTCGGCGTTCTATCTGTTCATGCGTTAAGCTAATGTTCGCCGCCATTCAGCTACTCCTGGCTGCGCGACTCGTCCTTCACTGTCTACGCCCTGCTGCGACTGGGCTTTACGGAGGAGGCGGACCGTGAGGCTCTCTATTCGACTACACCGGAAGATAAAGAGCTGAATAGCGTCATTGCCACGCAGAGTACGTCGAATGGCTTTCCGGCCTCATGCGCGACCGCAACCCCGACGGCGGACTGCAGATCGTGTACGTGCTTGTCTGCATCCCGCACGGTCTCGGAATGTTCCCTGACGTTTCACGTTGTTTCACTCAGCTATACCATCCACGGGAGGCGTGAGATGCCCGAGAGGGAGCTCCCGCATTTGGACGGACACGTGAGAGTGACTATCCTCTAGAGAGGCTGTGAACGCAACTCACGTAGAGTGTTGCCCGCTGCAGAAAGGGCAGAAGCCCGTGCATATCGGGAACGGGGCAGTGGACCATTTGCAGCTGGTATGTTCATTCGGTCGTACCTGAGGGGCGACGCAGCATTGACCTTGAATTGCAGGACATTTACGGCGAGCTGCTGTAAGACGCTTTCCTGCTCCTCGACTCTACCGCACTTGACTAACCCCTAAGATATGGACAGCGACGGCATCTACCTCGCGCAGAAGTTTTCGAAGCCGCGTAGGTGTCATCGAGTAATCTTCGCGCTTGAGGACTGAGCTCACCGTCCACCTCAGTGTCGTACGACAACTGGATCGGAGTACGGGACCTCGTGCGTAGCGACTTTGTGTACTCCCCGGCATAGTGACAGGCACCCTGAGGCAAATGCTGTGCTGCAGGTCGACTATGTCGTTTGGGCGTGGAACCAGCCTGACCTGTCGGCGCTTCCTCACCTCTCCCTTCGCACTCCGAGACGCTGACGAAGGGGGGGACAGCTCGATCTGGGAGGTCCGGAATATGAAGCGCAACTTCCTCGTACGTAGTTGGTCGTTGAATCAGGTAGTACAATGCTCATCCGTTGCCTTTCGTCCAACAGTACTCAAAGGCACGCTCTGTTAGTATATTCACAGGTAAAGGCTTAGGCTGACGTTCTCACTCGCGACAGATCATGTGCTGGTGCGTCTTTTTCGCTCTTGCGCTTCCATGATACTCGACGCCGTGCTTGAAACGCAGGGTTGCGCTCGACCGCGGGATCCGCCTCGCCGACAAGCGCTCGCTGCCGTGCCCGAACCGTATGACCTGGCTCCTCACGCGCGACAAGATCTACGAGGAGATCCAGCAGAAGGGATGGAACGCTGAGAAGGGATTCTTCTCGCAGGTGCGCTTCTGTTTCTGTATCGCCTGCGGGGGAGTTAGTTGACTGTGTCGCGGGGTAACAGAGCTACGAGAACAAGGACGTGCTGGACAGCGCTGTGCTGTAAGAGATCACATACTAGTCCGGAGAACTTTGTCTCAATGTTGATGAGCACTGCAGTATCATGCCCCTGACGTAAGTTTTCTCATCGCCGACCGGGAGGCTCAGCCAGCTGAGCAATGCGATGCAGTTTCTTCATGAACGCCACGGACCCGCGCTTCCTCTCGACGCTCATGGCGATCTTGCGGACGCCAGAGCAAGGCGGGCTGAGTAATTTTATCCGTCAATCTTTCTTGAGTCGAGGTCGGGGGATTGATCTCCTGCCTCTTCACAGCCGAGAACAACCTCGTGTACCGGTACGACATCGAGAAAGTCTCCGACGGCGTTGGCGGACGTGTGTTCCCTCGTTTCTCCTGTCTTCTCAGGTCCCGTAGTTCTGAAACCTACACTTCTTGCAGAGGAGGGCGCATTCTCGATGTGCACGCTGTGGGCGGTCGAAGCTCTTACCCGCGCGGGAACGTACGACCCGATTCATCTCGGCCGTGCCGTTAACATGCTCGAGGACTTCATGGGTCGGTTCTTTGCCAGCTCAACCCTAAGCGGCAGCCTTGTATCTCACAAAGTTTTCACAGGCTACTCGAACCACCTTGGCCTGTTTAGCGAGGAGATCTCGAAGGGCGGTGAAGGTGCGCTCTCCAGTCGCGACTGTGCCGCATATGCCGTTCGCCGTCGCTGAACATGCTGCGCCGCACAGCTCTCGGCAACTTCCCACAGGGCTTCTCACATGTCGCTACTATCTCGACGTGCTTCAACCTGGACCGCGCGACGAGGTCGAAGAACGGGTCCGGCTGAAGGGATCCGGTGGAGCAGAGGGG
>JTLS01001123.1:0-10466 GCA_000826855.1 Basidioascus undulatus | reverse complement strand
GCGCGACTTCCTGCCGTCCATTGACATCTCCATTGCGGACATCCCGTACGTGCCCACGAGCAAATGTGCCTGACGTCAAGGAGCCGTGCTGATGCGATGGGTCTGCGTCCACAGCCAGCAGACCAAGATGACGCTCAAGGCGGACATCAAGTACAAGTCCAACTGGCAGAACGGTGCCCTCAAGGGTACGTCTTTGATGGATTTCGGATTGATGTTTGCTGCTGACTTGGTCGCTTTCACCGAGCAGTTCAGCGCCGTGTCAAGTGGATTGCGGCTCTCAAGATTGCTCTCGCGTGAGTTCTTCCGTTGCTCCCTTCCTTCAACATGTCGCTTACCAAATATGTTCTCCAGCGACTGCAAGATCTTCGGACCCTCCGGCGACCCCGACGCGCCCGCCGCGCCGACGCTCTACACCCAGGTGCCGTACGAGCCCCCGGCGTCCAGGCCGCCCTCGCCCTCGCCCGAAGCGCGCGAGATGGCCCTCGAGCGGAACCCGTCCCGCCTGCGCTTCAACGGCGGCATGCGCGAGGCGATCGACGGCGAGGCCGGTCTCTTTGACGACGACGAGTACGTCTCGCGCGACCCGTCCACGGGCTACAACACCCCCGCGCGGGGCGACCTCGAGTCGGGCCGCGCCATCCGCGCTCACGGCGCGCCCATCGCCCCGGACATGCGCCAGCGCACGCGCGCGGCTGAGGGCGAGGCGTACGAGATGCAGGGCCGCGGCGGCGGGAACCGCATCTAAGGGTTGGATCCTCTTCTCCTTCCTCCTTTCTGTCTTGGAACAGAATCGGAATGATACTGTTTCGTACCTATCCTTCTCTATTCCATACCTCCTGGACCATCATCATCACGCCACCCCCATTCCTTTGTACCCCAGCACTTGCATCCCCCTTCTTCAATGACATTACTTGCTTTGTTTGAGGAAGGGTTCTGGCTTTGTCTTTCATTTATTCTCTTGCATTCTTTCGTTGCATTTCCTGTTTGTCTTGGATCATCGGTTTGTTCGCCGGTTCGCCTGCATGAAGTCGCCCGGGCGGCCCTTCTGTGCCTCGCCCAAGAAATGCCGTTCTCAGCATGGATCGGCACGCACACCATGTGAAGCTACCTATTAAAGCATTTTATCCCATCACGGAGGACCGAAGTATTCTGGCAGCATCTCAATATTAATGCTCGGCTGCGATCACCCCATCCAATCGACTGCTTGTGATGGGACACTGCTATAGCGGTCACTTTGCACATTGTTTGCACACCTAACTAGATGAAGTGTTTTCCTCATCTTTATCCCCTGGATCCAGGTTGTGTATGCAGGTGTTGCATCGCTCGTCAGCGCACCCGCTACAGCTGCAGCTTGCAGCCAGATGACGGTTTCAGCAACACCAGTCCTTCTAGCACGAACTACTCTCCCGCAGTGCGGAAGAGAAAGGCGATCCTTCTATATTGTAGTGGTTCAATCGAAGCTAACGGATACAGATTTGTCCCTAAGTTTCGTCGCGGTCCATCGATCAGTCGTCTTTCGCATCGCTCCCTCCTCTCCTATATGGCCTTGGTCTGCCAATTTCCAGTATTCACCAGTTCTATTTGTCATACCACAACTTGTCGTCCTTGCTGTGGGGAGTCCTTGTCGCCGTCGTTCTGATGTTTCTTGCGCTGTGCGTTGTTTCAGCCCGCGGCCTCGATTCTAGTTCGCTTTGTTGATTGTCGACTGAAGCACGAGCGCTTAGCATCTCGAGAAGGGCGAGCTGGGACCATTCCCCCGAAACGGTCGTCTTGTCGGAATCCATGCAGAGATGGGCGGACAAGCATAGGCCTGCTCTCACTTGAGCGGCGTCAACGCGCTCGGTCTGCCGAGAAGGCCTTCGCGTACATCAACCCATATTTTGGTGATCAACCTCACGCCTCGTGGACACCCTCGAGATACATATCATATCATCCGCTCAGGTAAAACGGCTCGAGGAGGTCCGTGCGATGTTCTGGGATATGAGGAGCTTGTGCCTGCCGGTGGGCGGGAAACGGGACGGCCGGTTCTGACGGTCCTACTTCTCTGCAATGAGGTATCCATCAAACGTCATATCGAGCTGTGGTGCCATTTTAGGGGTTCAAAGGGGGCGAAGGCTTGGCTGGCGGGCTTGAAGCGCCTTCTAGGTGACGCTTGAGGTGTTATCTCTCTGCATGGCCGCTCTCAAATTGATTGTTTATTGTGCTATCCCATGATCATAAGAGACTTGTTACAATTCCTAGTCGAACCATGAAGGAACATTGACGGCGGTGGCAGCGTGTGTAGAGATCGCTCGGCGAACATGCAGTCGCTGAGGGCTGGAATCAATCTGATACGGACGTTATTGCGAAACCTTGAAGAAACGAAGTGTGATGTTCGATAAAGCCGCAGCAAGTTTGTGTGCTGCAGCGGACGTCCGTAACCTACCCAGTCCCCTGGCCGGATAAACGACGCAGTCTACAAACTCGTAGAAAAAGTTCATGAAAGATCTACGCCCAATATCACCAACCTAACAAGCACGGTTCTCCTAAGCTTGTTGCTTCAGCGACTGGCAAATCTTCTTGTGGGCAGTCCATTCTGACTTTCGATGCGCAATATCCTGCTTTCAACTATGCGCAAAAGACGTTGTGGGTTGGGCAGTGTTGTCTGCCCAACTTGGACTGCCCGTCCGCGTAGCTTCATATGTCCGTTTTCACTCAGTATCACTGCATCACCATCACGGCATCCAACCGGAGCCCTACGTAAAATCAAACGAGGAGGTTAGGCCATCTTGTAGCGAATCAGTTGTCAAAAAGAACAAACGCTACAGCATACCGACAAGGAAACGTTGAATCTGTGGGAGTACTTAGAGCAAGCGCTGTTTTCTTTCCTCAGGACCTCTCGAAATATCTTGAAGGAGTGTTATTACCACAGGCCGAGATTACAGCACGCGTCGAGTTGCGTGGAGGCTGCGAAACCGCTTTGCGCAAAGAGTGAGAAGCCGAGTCCCGTATACCGCTTTCGGAAGCTTTGTTTCTAGGACTGAGGTATAAGCATTGAGGATCATACTGAAAAGGGTGCATGCGGCAACGCTTGCACTTCGAACATACTGCTCAGGCGCGACCGGATCTTATGCTGAGACGAAGCAGCTCCGCGGTGTCGGTGGTGACCGTGCATGGAGCCCACATCCTGGAGTCCTTTCTCTTCGATATTTTGACTGATAAGTTGCTATGGGTAACGCACAATGCTTCAGATGCGCAGAGTGCGGGCGGGTGGAGACCCCCAAGATCTGAGCGTCGCAGGCTGGCAGCAAATTATCACATGCTGCTGCAGAGAATCATGCCACATGCCACCGCGGTGCTTTCGTCGGTACCTCTCCTCGTCGCTTCGGGGGGTTCCTTTGAAGACGATTCATTTTCTTGTGTCGGTGTTGTTTGAGAGTTGTTCGAAAAAATCATGCAATTTTCCTCAGTCCCAAGGCGGCCGGCTTCTCAGCGGGGCCCGGGACGTCCGTCGGACTCGGCCCTTGCTCACGTCAGATCGCACGCGCAGATGAATTTAGAAGCTTGGTTGAGCTTCTCGCATCTGGCCGCCGGCTTCTGGACGTCCTCCTCGCCTCCCTTCCACCCTCGCCCGCCTTCCAGTCTTCACCGCCCTTTTCACATAATTCGAGTAATTTCAACAGTCTACCGCCACCCTACATAGCTCCCTATCCGGGAGCGATCTTGATTCCTTTCACCTCCTCCGACCTCCTCCCACGCTTCGGCCCGCTGCCTTCGCCACCCGTCCTCCCGGCTTTCCTTCCCGATCCCGCCCTTCCCGGCCCTCTTTTCGCCATGGAGGACTTCGGTGCAGCACCGCTGCTCAACGCATCTGCTGCGCTCCAGGGCAGCAGCTGGTACAACGGCTTTGGGCCAGCGCCGATGTACGAGCTCGTGCCCGAGCCGCCGCTGAGCTACCCGATTTACCACGTCCCGCGCACCTCGCTCCTCTCCTTTGCGAGCGACAAGACGCTCAACATCGTCTTGCCCGTGCTCACGTACTGGTTGGTATCCCTCTTCTTCCACTGGCTTGATGTGCGCACCCCTCCCCTCCCACCTCCGCCCCTGGACCCAAGCTGAAGGACGGACCACGCCCGCACACACGCACAGAACATCCCCTCCCTCGACCGCTACCGCCTGCACACCCCACCCGAGATCGCCTCCCGCAACAAGGTGACCATCGTCGAGGTCGTGCGCGCCGTCATCATCCAGCAGGTCTTTCAGATCCTGCTCGGGTGCTTCACCCTCCCGTCCGAAACGGCCGCCGAGGTCTTCCGCGACCATCGCGCGGAGATGGCCGCCCTCTCCGACTGGGTCGCCGCGGGCGCGCGGCTGCTGCTGGGCGGGGAGCTCGCGGGGAAGGTGCTTGCGGGGCAGGGGCAGCGGATCGTGGAGTGGGTCTACTGGTGGGGGATTCCGATAGCGCAGTTCTGGTTCGCATGGTGAGGCCACGATCCCTCATCTGCAGCGTACCGGGCGAAGGAAGTGCTGACGGGGGACGGGTGGTCAAACAGCTTCATCATGGACACGCACCAGTACTTCCTCCACCGCCTCTTCCACGTCAACAAGTTCCTCTACCGGCACGTGCACTCGGTGCACCACCGCCTCTACGTGCCGTACGCGTTCGGCGCGCTCTACAACCACCCGCTCGAGGGCTTCCTCCTGGACTCGGTCGGCGCGTGGCTCGCGCACCAGCTCAGCTTCATGACCATCCGCCAGTCTACCATCCTCTTCTGCTTCGCGACAATCAAGTGCATACTTCTCCCGACGACAGAGAGCGAGCGTGCATGCATTCTGATACTTGATGTGGGGAACAGGACGTGCTCTGATCACTCTGGCGCGGCGTACCCGCTGGACCCGATCCGCCTTTTCTTCACTAACACGGCCGACTACCACGACATCCACCATCAGCAGTGTGCGTCTTTTCTGCATAAATCCTTTGATCCCGCGCTCCTGCTGATTCCCACTCCCATACTTGGATGCAGACGGCTTCAAGTACAACTACTCGCAGCCGTTCTTCGTCCACTGGGATGAGTGGCTCGGGACGCGCATGACCCGCGCCCAGGCGTCCGAGAAGCGTCACTCGCGGACAGGCAAGGGCGTCGAGAAGGAGGAGTGAACATTCTTCTCCTTTGGCTTTCCCTTCGTATTTTTCGTCGTATTGTTTCATGTGCTTCCTTTCCATTCGCTGTCATATTTCGGTCCCGGTCCCGCTCGCATGTCGTTCGCATTCTTCATCATCTCTCTTCTCCCGTCACCCATCATCACCGTACATTCCATCCCGCAGTAACTGCCTTCCTTGCTCGGTTTACCCATAGGCCTATGCACATTCGTACATCCTATACAACTTACTCTTCGCTTAATCTTTCACCTCCTCCCCTTCGCACACTCGCTTTACCACCCGCACACGCCCGACCTACCGCGCACTTCACTCGCTTGTACTTGTAGACATATAGCTTGACGCACGAGCTTATACCACACATGAGCCGCACTGCGGCTTACAACGAGGATGGCTATGTGTGACTGTCAGAGCTTCAAGCCGCGCAGCGGGAAGTCTTGGAAGGGGAAGTTGCGTGCCGCTAGCTGAGGGCACACGGAATGTTGCTAGAGCATCGCATTCATTCATGCGTTCGTCTATAATCCCGATAGAGGATGGCCTCGAAACACCGGTGAGAACAGGCGCGTTGCGCTGAGACGAACCATGACCCCAGCGGGAGTGAGAAATGATCGACTGGGCTGACACGTCCTTCGCCCTCTTCGCCAACAAAAGGATTCTCCTACGATAGGATAGCTGCGGACCGCATGCGCACGTGCGGACCGCGCGAACCGCAACCGCACGTCGAGCTATGGGCAACCCTTTCCGCCCGCCTTCGACTAGACCGCTCGACCTCCAGATATGAAGACGCTCCGCACATGCCCGTGCAGGCCATGGAACGCTCACACTGCTCAAGAACCTCGAAATCCTATTCATGACATCGCCTTTACCGCCTTCGTATCAGAGTTGGCGTCGGAGAAGAGCAGAGTCCCACGGTGCCGGTAGTTGGTGAAGCCTGGTCGCAGGGAGGCTTGCTCGACGGTCCTGAGATAGGTAGTGAAAGAAGAATCAGCGCGACGCCATCAGACACAGGTGCATGGGTGGTGCGTGGGCGTGCAATGGACTTCCGCGCTGCGCAGACACGCCAGCTGGCCGAGACGATGCCGTCCGCCCAAGGCCGCCCCTCAAGAAACACTCCCCAGACCCGAGTAGCATGCGTCAGATCAAAAAGAAGCAACTCACCATGTCCTCATCACCGCCTGCCACCCAATCTCCTTCAGCGGCTCAACCGACGCCGTCACGCCGAGGGAGAAGACGATCAGAGAGAAGAGCGTCTCCAGAACAACCTAACAAGCGAGGTCCTCCATAAGCTTTCGGCGGGGATGAGGAAATGTGGTCTGGGACGCACATCGAGAGGAGGATGATCAGGGTGTAAGGCGCGGAGCTGGTAGGCTGAGTACCCGGCTGCGTGCAGGGGGGAGTAAGGCGGTGAGCTGAGGTAGTGTCGATCGGGATGATGGTGTCAGCGCGACTGACAGTGGAAGAGCGTAAGGAGCCCGAAGGTAATCGCTACTCTGGCGAGGAGCTTGCCCATTCTGATCGAGTTTGGACGGGTTGATGATGATGGTGACGGGCAAGGCAGCCCGACGCAGTGCGCGACGGAGGGTCGGGGCGACCGCCGCACTCTACCCGCGGATCGTCCGGGCAGCATCACTGGCTGCCTCACAACGCCTGCATGACGAATTGAGAAAGTAGTCGGAAGCGAGTATGTACAAATTCTAGAGAAAGCATTTATTGGGGCAGGATGAGCTCGCGGGCCATAGGCAATCCGTGGTCCGACCCAAATAAACCACACTCCTTTTAGCTTTCTAAGCGTCCTCAAGAACAACCACAGTCCGGCCCGCCTCCTTTCCCAGATCCTGGTAGCCCTGCTCAGCGTCCTTAAGCGGGATCGTCCGCACGCGGGCGCGGATGCCGTGCTCGAGGCAGAAGAGCAGTGTCGCGTATGCGTCGGAGGGAATACCGGCTGTCCAGCCTGTTGGGCCGGGGACAGTGTTTCAGAAAAAGGAATACGAAGTCGACGGTAATGGGTGGACTGGGAGGAGTAAGACTGACCTCGTACGGATGCGCGCTTGAGGAGGAGCGGCATGAGTGGGAGAGAGAGGCGGAGGGAAGGAGGTTCGCCAAGGAGGAGAATCTCCGCGTCCTGGAGATTGCAACGCACGTTAGAATCAAACACCGCATTAAGCCTGGCATTCGGAGAGGAAGAGCTCACCATAGCCAGTGCCTCGCAAACCTTCTCCATCGTCTCGCCCTCCGGACTAGTAGCGAGCACCAGGTCGACACCGCCTGGCCCGTCGCCTCCCCACGGCTTATCAACCGCGCCCCTTATCCGCTCAGCGAGCGCGGCATCTTTCCCGTCTATGAACGCTGCTGCACCCAGTTCAGACGCAGCGGCGCGCTTGGAAGGGGAGTGCGAGATGACGATGGGTGTGAGGCCGAGTGCGCGTGCGATGGGGACGGCGATGGAGCCGAGGCCGCCGAGGCCAAGGATGGCGACTGTCGCGCTGTATGAGGGCAGGTGATGAGAACTCCATGTCAAAATTGGTTAGGCAGGAAATAGGGCAACGTACCCTGGCTTGCACGCACGGGAGTTGCGCAAAGCGTTGAAGACGGTCAGCCCAGCGCAGAGCAGCGGAGCCTGCGTGGGCGGGAGTGCCTCCGGCCAGGGAACGAGGGCGGTGTGGTGTGCAGTCTTGTATGTCGCGAGACCGCCATGGCGCGTTAGGGCGGTTGCGTGAGCTGCCTCGGCGAAGAGGAACAAGTCAACGCCCGGTCCTCGTCCGCTGCGCTTCCGACCCACCCATATGGCACCCCTGCGGGTTGTTGTTCCGACAGTAATGGCATCTATTCCTCTCTTCCGTCAGCTGATTCCGTCCACTTAAGCGTCCCCAGGATGAAAGCCTTGCTCACCGCTCAACTCACTCTCCGCACTTGCCGGCGTTCCAAGCGACGCCGACGCGCATGCCCACCCTCCATTTCCACGGGCTCCCCTCCTTCCTGCCAGCCACAGCGCTCTCCACGTTCTCCCCAAGCTCCTCAATAACGCCCACTACCTCATGCCCTGGGACGAGGGGGTACGTCGAGCCTGCCCCGGAACGGAGGACCGAGTCGCCGCCGCACAGGCCGCACGCAAGCACGCGGATGAGGACTTCGGAAGACGCCGGTGTCGGACGAGGGACGGCGGACACCTCCCAGGGTGCGTCGCCGTGGCAGAGCACGGCGGGGTGAGTGGTGTTAGAGGAGGACATGGCGGTTTGTGGGCAACGGAGAAGCCCAGAGAGTGAGCCAGGATTCGGGGCAGGTGGAGGTGCGAGGCAGCTGGGTGAAAGCTGGAAAGCAGTCTGCTTGATTTGACTTGACTTGGCGCTAGCCTCTTTGCGAACAATAAATTGTTATATAGATATTCCAAAGGTGGGCGAGCAGGACGTAGAACGGTCAAAGCGAAGGTGGATTTCGTCCACGAAGACGCTCGCTCTTGACTGCGAACGAGTGAGATGACAGACTGCCACGGTGCTTTGACTCCGTTGTCGTGACATTCACCGCCGTGAGCAAATATGGATACTCAAAAACGTGCTCGTTTCCTCAGTTGTAAATTGAAAATGCGTTCAGTGGGCTTGTAACACATTCAGGATTTGTGGGCCTCTGCGTCTTGAAGCTCTTCCGGCCGAACCATCCGCCGGATCCTTGGGTACATGCTTTGCACACAGGAAAACCACGCCTCCGTTATTGTCCTTGGGAATGTGACCCATGATAATAGCGCAGGCATTCATGCATTAAGGTACAATGCTTGTGTTCCTGTGTGGCATTATTGTCATAATGACTATCGGCCTGATGGTCTAGTAGTATGATTTTCCCTTAGGGTTGCCGATTGGGAGAGGTCCCGGGTTCAATTCCCGGTCAGGCCCTTTTGGTTCCCGTTTTGTCGGGAGGGGCATCCCACATTGTCAGGCATGACCACTGCGCGGCGAGCCGAAACCTGTAACATTACGAGGCGTGTGCCAAAGCTGCAGTCCTATTGGTCCACCCGGAATGCGACGCCCCCTCTTGCAATCCCGGGGAACAACATCTGTCAATTACGAAAGCCCGCACCGCCGCTGCGAGATTGTGGCAACAACCCAGTATGGCAACATAACCAGCCCGACCGCTGTGTACTCTCCGCAGTCCCTTCACGACGACTCCTTCAGATGTGTCACTTTTTACCGCCCTCAGCCTGTACAGAGAAGTCGCAGACTCATCAGCAAAGAGGTTGAACCAAGTATATGAGTGTAGCAAGTTCGTCGTCCAACATACACTCACACTCTGCAAATAGTCGAGGTTCACATAGGTGATCCGAACCGAGTCGACGAAGAGCGCCGCTCCGGCCATGCACAGAAACCGTCTTGCCGGTGTTTCCAGCCCAAGAAGGTCTGAGTAGCAGAAGACCAGCAGGAGGTGCACCGAGACATCTCTAAGAGCATAGTGTTCAGCTGCTCGGCATGAAACGCTGGCATCGCAGTGGCGCCGCGCGGTCATGTAACCGTTGCGTGCCAGCGAATAAAATGAGAAGACATACGACATCCAGGAAACGAATGAGAGCGGATATGGTAGAGATGCCTGAGTGTGCGCCCTAGGATGGCCCTTGGTCCTGCGCGCATGGTGGTGCCGGCTCTGGAATCAGGCCGAAGCAGTCAGTTTCATGGAGAAAGCGCTCGCCACCACATCAAAGGGGAACTGTAACAACAGTGACTTACAGCTTGGTAGGTCAGCGAACGGACGGCCATGAACGTGTAGCAGATTACGAGCATGACGACTGCCGTGCCGCGCAGTGTGGCCTTGACGGACTGCAAGCCCAATAGCCCGGCAAGTAGGGCCAGGTAGATGGATTATTCGGCTATATTACTCTCTGACAATTCAAGGGCAGTGCCAAGTGGTCAGTCATCGCCTCATGTTCGCCATGGCGAAGTGTATCTGGTCCACCAGGCAGGCCACCCCAGGCAAGAGAACGTACCAGGTGCTTCTCACAAACTTCATGATATAACACAGTGAATGTTAACAAGATCCGTGCAGAAAGTTGTAGAAGATGACAAGTGCTATGCAAGTGGAGAGCCAAGGAGGAAGAGTGGCCCGCAGGTAAAGTGAGCCAGACAGCCAGCGAGCAACCGCAGCCGGCTGTTTACGAAGTCCGCCAACCGCAAGCCTGCGTGTCACCCTAGCCTCCAGGGAAACCACTCTCCGCCCTCTTCCCCCCCAAACTTCACTCTGGCTGACATGTTGCTCGGACGGACCCAGCTCGCGCGCCGCATCTTCTACTCGTTCTGCCCCCCGCACCGCGACGCCCTCATCCTCGACGACATCGCCAAGTTCTACCCCA
>JTLS01001122.1:0-10466 GCA_000826855.1 Basidioascus undulatus | reverse complement strand
CGCCCGCTCCGACCGCTCCGACCGCCCAGCATGGTCCGTCTTCGCGCTTCGCGACCGGTTCCACGTTCAATCGAAGTGCTGACGACTATGCTCCGAACAGCCTATGCAACTGGATATCAAGGTCGGTGTTCTCGACTGCTTCTGCGGACGGCCTGACAGCCCGGGCGGTAGTGGCAGGGCTGGAGGACACGGATTGTCCATCACCTCCAGCATGGTGATGGAAGTCCATGAGCTGCATCGCGGAGGCCTCAGGGTTGTTCATGCTCATTTCTGAGCAAGCGAGTATTGGAGGTACTCAGACAGACTAGGGGGCAGAGCGTTGGTGGAAGTGATAGCGAACAGTCGCGTCCAAGATCTGCAGATCCCAGCCAGACACCCTGCATTGTGTGCTGATCTCCATCCCTTCTTCCCCAACAGCGTCAATTCTTCTCGCGATCTGATCGCGTGAAGTCGGTCGACTTCCACCCGACCGAGCCCTGGCTGCTGTCCGGTCTCTACAACGGCACCGTCATCATCTGGCACATCGACACAGGCGCGATCGTCAAGACCTTCGAGGTCACGGACGTGCCTGTCCGCTGCGTGCGCTTCATCGCGCGCAAGAATTGGTTCGTGGCGGGCTCGGACGACTTCCAGCTGCGGTGCGTTGCAGATCATTTGGGTCTTGGGCGGGCGAGCGGTGTCGGCTGACGGTCGGGCCCCTCAGATGCTTCAACTACAACACGCACGAGAAGGTCGCGGCGTTCGAGGCGCACCCGGACTACATTCGCGCTCTCGCCGTCCACCCGACGCAGCCGTTCGTCATCACGGGCTCGGACGACATGACGATTAAAATGTGGAACTGGGAGAAGGGTTGGAAGTGCCAGCAGGTGAGCTCGTCACCGACGTCTACGGGAGAAGCCTGGCTGGGGAGATGTGTGAAAGACTGCGGAGAAATACGTGGATGGCGTTTGGGGCGCGCTGTATTTTGGCTCGGCTCGCTGGCCGTAGAAGGCTTGGCTGAGTGGAGCGGGCTGAGCAACGACGAGAGCGCTCATGCGCGAACATTGCTGATTGCGTAACCCCACTCAGGTCTTCGAGGGGCACACGCACTACATCATGAACATCGCCTTCAACCCGAAGGACGCGAACACCTTCGCCTCCGCCTGTCTCGACCGGACCGTCAAGGTCTGGTCTCTCGGCTCCTCGCAGGCGAACTTCACGCTCGAGGCGCACGACAAGGGCGTCAACTACGTCGAGTACTACCACGGCGGCGACAAGCCGTACATCGTCACGACTGGCGACGACCGCCTCGTCAAGATCTGGGACTACCACTCCAAGTCGCTCGTCCAGACGCTCGAGGGCCACACGTCGAACGTCTCCTTCGCCATCTTCCACCCGTCCATGCCCGTCATAGTCTCCGGCTCGGAGGACGGCACGGTCAAGGTCTGGCACTCGAGCACGTACCGCCTCGAGAACACGCTCAACTACGGCCTCGAGCGCGCATGGTGTGTCGCGTACACCAAAGTCGGCAACGACGTCGCGGTCGGTTTCGATGAGGGCTCGGTTGTGTTCAAGGTGAGAATTGCGCCTTGCGCGAAGCGCAGGGGAAGGTACTGACGGGCGTGGTCATGGTAGCTTGGCCGGGAGGAGCCGTCCGTGTCCATGGACGTCGCGGGCAAGGTCGTGTACGCGCGCAACACCGAGATCCTCAGCGCTAACCTGCAGACCGTGGATGGTGAGTCCTCTAGGATCAGCCTCTTGGACCGCGACTTGGGAGCTGATGGCAGGGAGTAGCGAGCGACCTCGTCGACGGCCAGCGCATCCCCGTTCCTGTTCGCGAGCTTGGCAACACCGAGGTCTTCCCTCAAAGCGTCGAGCACAGCCCGAATGGCCGGTACGTAAGGTCCTTCCTAGATCTGAAGCGCTGACTTGACTCCAATGCTGTCCGCAGTTTTGTGACCGTGTGCGGCGACGGCGAGTACATCATCTACACCGCGCTCGCGTGGCGCAACAAGGCCTTCGGCTCCGGCACGTCCTTCGCCTGGGCCACCGACTCCAACACCTACGCCGTGCGCGAGAACGGCACCCGCGTCCGCGTCTACCGCAACTTCAAGGAGCGTCCGGGTCTCATCAACGTCCAGGGCGCGGTGGACTCAGTGCACGGGGGCTCGCTGCTCGCTGGCCGGGGCAAAGGCTGGGTCATGTTTTGGGACTGGGAGACGGGCGCGATCGTTCGGCGGGTGGAGGTCGACGCGAAGCAGGTACGTCTACCTACCGCTTTCGATTACGGACGGTGCTGATCTGTCGGACGACACTGCAGATCTACTGGTCTAGTACCGGCTCGCTCGTCGCTATCGTCGCTGACGACTCTTTCTACGTGCTCCGCTTCGACCGCGACGCGTACAACTCTTTCCTCGAGGCGGGCGGGGATCTCGGCGACGAGGGCGTCGAGGAGGCGTTTGAGCTGATTGCGGAGGTTTCCGAGGGGTACGTTTCCAGCTCGACGCCGAGTTTGACTGCGTACTGACTTGGAGGTTCTCAGCGTTACGACGGCGAAGTGGATCGGCGACTGTTTCATCTACACCAACAGCGCGAACCGCCTCAACTACCTGATCGGCGACCAGACACATACCGTCAACCACTTCGACCAGTCAGATTTTCTGATGTTTCGATTTGCAGCCCGCTTGGCGCTGACCACTCCGCACACAGGCAAATGTACCTGCTCGGCTATCTTCCCGCTCACAACCGCGTCTACCTCGCCGACAAGGACGTCAACGTCTTCTCCTACTCGCTCTCCCTCTCTCTTATCGAGTACCAGACTGCGGTGCTGCGGGGCGACCTCGCCGCAGCGGAAGAGCTCCTTCCGTCGGTGCCTGCCGAGCAGCGGAACCGCGTCGCGCGCTTCTTGGAATCGCAAGGTGAGCTGCCCACTACCAGCTCAGCAAAGATTGCCCGCTAATGCACTTTCCCCTCTAGATCTCCAGGAGCTCGCGCTGCAGGTGTCCACCGACCCCGATCACCGCTTCGAGCTCGCTGTTCAGCTCGACGACCTGCAGACGGCGCTCGAGATCGTGCGCTCCGGGCCCGAGGCCGGGGCGGAGCCGAAGTGGAAGACGGTCGGCGACAAGGCGCTCGAGAAGTGGGACATCTCGCTCGCGGAGGAGTGTTTCGAGAAGGCCGGCGATCTTGCTGCGCTGCTGCTCGTCTACTCCTCCACGGGCGACTTGTCAGGGCTGGAGAAGCTGGCGCAGGCGGCGAGTAAGTGCTTTTGGAGCTACTGAATGCGTTCGACCGCCGGGCGCTAATGGTCTGGGCCGTTCACAGCTGAGAAGGGCCAGAACAACATCGCTTTCGCCAGCAAGCTGCAATTGGGCGCTGCGCAGGACTGTGTCGACCTCCTCGTCCAGACCGAGCGGATCCCGGAGGCTGCTCTCTTCGCGCGGACGTACGCGCCGAGGTATGTCTGTGTTACATTGCCCCAGCGTCCGCCACTTGCGGCTGAATCTCTTTGCGCACTTTCCAGCAAGGTGAAGGAGACGGTTGGCGCGTGGCGTTCCGACCTGTCCCGGAAGAAGAAGGACAAGCTCGCGGAGGCCATCGCGTCGCCGGAAGAGCACCTTGACCTGTTCGACGAGTGGGAGGAGAGCCTCGAGCGCGAGCGGAACCCTGCGGCGGCCGCCCCGGCGGTCAATGGCGTTGGGTCTCCCGACGAGCCGGAGGAGCCGGAGGCGAACGGCGATGCGGGTGCGTTCTTCGTGCCCTCCATTCTGCAGTCGGATGCTGATGAGTTGCCCGTTGTGTACAGTCCTGGGCGCGGAGCCCGAAAAGGAGGAGGTTGAGGAGGCGGCCCCTCCACCGCCAGCAGAGGAGGCTGAGGAGGAGGACGCCGCCGACGCGGTCGACGCGGAGGAGGCGCCGGCGCAACCTGCAGCTTGATACCACTTTCGCAACTTCACTTCCTCTTCCTTTCTCCCTTCGCATCGGTGGGTGTATGTAGACCAGCCCGAACTGAACCATTACGGACTTGCGTGAACGTTTGATGTGCTTGTCGTTGATCATTTGCACGAACGCCTGCTCGCCGTCATGGTTTATCGAGAATGGCTCCCATCAGACTGCCACCTCTCAATTATAGTATTTTGCTTCGCATTAATTTGCAACACTTCTTCATTGCTTGTCGAGATGAAGAAGATCAGGAAATACGGAACAGCGTCGAATCGCGGAAGCAGATGTATACCCCGCATTCCTCGCTGTCCGTTCTTCGTCCCTTCCATGCCCTGACTCAACTTTTTCACCTTCCTCCGTGTCGCTTTCGCATCCCCATCGTCTCAGGAGCGCGTGCAGCAAACGAGTGAGGCGTTGCACCAGCTGACCTTTGACGCATTACCGGCGGGCGTAGCGTCGGCCCGCTGAGCGCGCGGAAGTTACCCGAGCCGGGCAAAGGCAGTTGCCGGGGGGATTTCTTGATATCGCGACCTCTTGCCTTACTTGTTTCTATCATACACTCCCCACTTCTCAACCCTACCCCCACGTTGTCGATACCGAAACAACATGCAAACGACGACCCAAGTCAACGCCGCCGCTGGGGCCGGCGAATCTCGCGCTTTCACGTGGCAGCCGAAGCGCACGCTCAAGCAGGTCGACACCATTATGACGGCCCCTGGGATGCCGTTCGAGATGGAGAGCCGAGTGATTGAGGGTCGGGTTGAGAAGCACTACAAAGTACGTTGTACACATCTGGGCCGTAAGCCGTTGGGTACGCAAAGCTGATTTTTCGAACGCTGCACAGAACTGGTGGTAAGGCCGCCTAACTTCGTGGAACGACGAGTTATGTTCGCTGATCACGGGGAGTATAGGTCGACGGTCCGCGATTTCTGGCTTTCCACCAAGGTACGTTTGACCGCACATGGTGCTTAGGCCGTGGTGTTAACTCTAGGCGTTCCTCAGGTTCACGACGATAAGACGTAAGCTAGACTGCAACACTGTATCGGCTGAATATAAAGGCTCATGCGAGCAATTCAGGTACATCATCTTCGACTCGGAGAAGCTCACCTACGTCCAGACGCATGAGAAGGTAGCCCGAACGGCAACCTGGCTCCGAGATGAGTACGGCTGCAAGAAAGGTGATCGGGTGGCGATTATCATGCGCAACTATCCTGAGGTAAGCCCAACGTGCTTCCTGTGTTCCGCAGACGGATTTCTGACATGAAGTATCCACAGTACCTGATCACTTTCTGGGCGTGCATGTCCATGGGGTGCGTTTTTTTCGGTTCACATCTCTTAACGCCTGAAACTGACGGCGACACGTTTCGCAGCTTCTTGCCCGTGGCCATTGTTCGTGTTTTTACACTTGAATCCGTCAGGATATTTCGCTTACCGAACGAAAAGTAATTCAGAACGCCTGGATCACCCCTGAGCAGCTCAAGTTCTGCCTCTCGGACTCTGGCGCCCGGGTCGCCGTCGTCGACAAGGAGCGTATCGCAGTCTGCGCGCCGTTCTTCGCCGAGCTCTCGAAGGAGGAGCTGCACGCGGTTGTGCTAGTACGAGGGGGTCCTCAAGGCTTCTCCGGAGCTGTGGTGAACAGCATCAAGGCGGGGCGGTGGGATGACCTGGAGAAGAAGTACGAGGGCGCGAGGGAGCAGCCGCACGCGGAAGTCTTTCCGGAGGACGACGCCTCCATGTATGTGTTTCGTTTTCAGTTATTTTGGGAGTCTGCTAAAACCGTCCGAAATCTTCAGATTCTATACCTCTGGCACGGTACGGAAAACTCTGGGGCGCTGATGTAGAAGCAATACTGACAGCTGTGCGCAGACGGGCTTCCCGAAGGGCGTGCTGTCGACTCAACGCAAAGTGAGTAGCAGCGCTGTCTCCGAGTCCAACCTGCACTGACTTATATCGTATCCTTCAGTTCATGGTGAACGGGATTCACACTCTCTGCGCCGGTATGCGCGCCATCCTTCGCCGTGGAGAGACGCCTCCTGCGCCGGACCCCAACGCTCCGCAGCCGGGCTTCCTGATCACTATTCCTCTGTTCCACGTCACGGGGTAAGTTGAACAATTTTAGCTACCCTGGAAGCACCTCGGGTAATAGAATACTGATGTGGTATCCCGTCTTCACAGCATGCAGTCAATGTGCCTTGGCTCGACGGTGCTGGGCGGCAAGGTGACGCTGCAGTCTCTTCCCTACTTTACTCTCAGAATGACATGCTGACTTAACAGTATTATAAAGATTTGTCTAATGTTCAAGTTCCAACCCGACCAAGCAGCTGAGCTCATCCGTCGGGAGCGTACGTCCCACGCCCGTTAACAGTCTTCTCAAGATCCTCGCTGACATTCGCCGCATCGAACAGAACTGACGCACACTGGCGGGTGCGCTGATTATTCCCAAGGTTTGCCGAAGCACAGTGACGCTTATATATTCTCTCTACAGTGTCGCATTCGTCGCTCGGGCCCTTCTCGCGCACGACCTCCCCTCATTGCAGAGCCTGGCCTATGGCGGCGGGCCGTCGCCGCCCGAGCTCGTCATTGAAGCTGCCAAGACGCGGCCTTCTATCGGAATGGGGTGCGTAGACTGCGTCGGACTGGCCAGGACAGACAGGAATTCTCACGCAGGTTCTCACAGGCAAGCATATGGGATGACCGAGTCCAACACGATCGTCTGCTCGCATGTCGGGGAGGACTATCTCCAGCGTCCGACCAGCGTAAGTCTTCCATATTCTGCCAAACAGTTCCCTGCTTCGTCTCGACATTCTAATGACTCGTTGGGGTACCTGCCAGACTGGCCTGATGTGCCCGGCTAACGAGATCCTCGTCATGGACGAGAATGGCGCGGAAGTGCCTTGCGGCACTGTGGGCGAGCTGTGGATCAGTCAGTATCTTTATGCCACTTCCGGCGAATGTCCGAGTACTGACGAGTCTTACTTTTTTCACTCTCATTTCCAAATTCTCATTTCCAAAAGAGGGACCCAATATCGCCAAGTGCTACTGGCGCAATCCGAAAGCGACTGCCGAGGTGTTCCTGCCCGTGCGTTGCCTCCTCTCCCTGCACGAAATCGTGTCTGACGATGTCTGTCTGGAAACAGGATGGATGGTTCAAGACGTATGTCGAGGATCTAATAAGCGAGATGACATCGTGCTGAATGTCTTCTATCTGCGCAGCGGCGACCTCGGCTATGTGGACGCGGAAGGCTTCGTGTACATCCGGGATCGCGCGAAGGATCTTATCATTCGGTATGGCACTTTCCTCAGTACGAAGAAGACAAATAATTCGTTCCTGAAATAGCATTTCATGCACAGTGGCGGTGAGAACCTCGCCTCGATCCAGATCGAAGACGCCGTGTACAAGGAGTGCGTCCTCTCCCCCCGCTCACCCTCGCCCTCATCTCCCCCCACCCAACATCCCCGCTAACCAATCTCCCACCCCACCCCAGTGAGCGCATAATGGAGTGCGCGGCCGTCGGCGTGCCGCACCCAACGCTCGGCGAAGAAGTCGCGGTGGTCGTCGTGCCCAAGCCGGGGCACTTCGGCCGGATCACGGAGGACGAGGTGAAGGCTACCGCGGCGCGCACGCTCCTGCCGATGATGAGGCCCGTGTTTGTCATGTTCGTTGAGGAGATCGTGAAGAACCCGAATGGTGCGTTGAAGGAGGGAGCAGAGCAGGGGGAGGGGATGGAGAGCTGATGTGTGGGGAGAGAGGCAGGCAAGATCTCGAAGAAGGACATGCGGCCGCTGGTGGCGAAGGCGTGGGAGGAGAGGAAGAGGGGGGAGGTGAAGGCGAAGCTGTGAGGAGGAGTGCGCGGGACGCGCATAGACGCGTGGGTGGAGCAGGAGGATTCGGAAGGAAGAAGGATGATATGCAGCTGTGCAGAACGATGATGATGAAATTGAGCTCGCTGAACCGGGTGCCGCTGTGAATGAAGTCGGCCGGCATTGCAACCTGTGAAAGCAGTCGAAGCGCCCAGGGTGCCTGTCCAAGCTGCACGCACACGCCGCATACCGTGCAATGCAGTCCGATCCATCTCTTCGTCTAGCCCGTCGTAGAAATAGGCAACTTGTAACAAGGTCTGCTCCCCCTCCCCCAAACCAGCTCATCAGCAAGCCGCCCGCCCCGCAAACACCCGACGTCGGAAGGGAAGGAAGAAGAAGGACGCACAAGCTCCAGTAGCTCCGCCTTACGCCCTTCCACACGTGCGCGATCTCGCCGACCTCGACGTCCGCCCAGCGCGTGTCGAGCCCTGCTTCCGCCAGGTGCAGCTCGGCGATACGGGTGTAGACGTCGTCTGTTTCCGCGGGATCGTCCAGGTGTCAGCTCCTGGTCATGAAGGCAGGAGAGGAAGAGGATCGAAAAGGGGGAGAGAGGGGACGGAGAAGAGGGAAAGGGAAGGATGGGACGGGGAGGGAAGGGACAGAAGGGAGGGGAAAAGGAAGGGAGGTGAAAGAAGGAGAGCAAAGATGCACAAAACAGCGCATTCGTCGCGCCCAGGCCGTGGAAGAATGAGAAGCGTGATGAGGGGCTGCGGAGGAGCGCGGGGAGCGCGTCGAAGAAGGAGCGGAGGTCGTGATCTGTGGGTTGGTGTGTCAGGGACGGTCTAGGATAGCCGGCATAGGAGGTAGTAGAAACGGGGGGGAGAAGGTGGGATGGCGAGATGGGCAGAAGGTGGGATGGGGATGGGGACGGACAGTGTTCGGAGAACGTGTCGAAGTAGATCACGTCATAAACGCCTGGGTCGAAGTCGTCCGTGTCGATAAAGTCCTGTCAGCCCGCAAACGGGTGCATGATCACCAAAAGAAACGTCAGTCAGAGTTGGAAATAGTTAGAGTGATGGACGGATGTACCTGCCACTTCCCCTCGAGGATGCGCACCCCGGGCTTGTCGTACCACCCCGTTTCACGCATGTGCTTGAGCACGTCCGGGTGCGCCTCGATGATCGTGTGGTTTGAGGGCGCAGGGGAGAGGGACTGGAAGAGGGTGTCGATCTGGGGGTGCGGGAAGGGATGGGTGAGTTTAGAGGAGGAGACAAGGGAGGGGAAGGAAGGTGGGGAAGGGGAAAGGGGTATGGAAGAGGGGAGGGGGAGGGTAAAGGGGAGGGAGGAAGACGAACTCTTTGCACGACGAGATAAAGACGTAGGACCCGTCATCCTGGAGGGGCGAAAACTCGAGGTGGACGACGGGGCGGGTGCTGCATTCCATCCCGTCTCATCAGCCCTGCCCTTGCTGACTTCTCGCCTTCGCTCACTCGCTCGCGCACGTACTGGCCCGAGCAGGTGAGGGGCACGGCCCTGGACGTCGGAGGGGTGGTGGCCATTTCTCGGTTTCGCGGTTTGGATCGGACGTTGGCTTGGTGTTCAGAGATCGTATGTCGAGGTTGACCGAGGTGGCAGGGGAAGCGCGTGTGTCGTAAGAAGTGCGAAGGGGTCGTTAATGAAGATCGTAACCGGAATCGACGGTGGAGATGGAAGAATGAAGAGAAAAATGCTCGGGTGAGCGGGTGGGAGGGGTCTGATGAAGAAATGTGGTCGTCGCGATCGCCCCCGAGCTGGAAGGAGAGAGACCTGCATGATGGGGACAGCGAGGCGACGCCGGTCGGCCATCCGCGGATGAACCGAGGTGGAAAAGTTGGATTCGCGGGCGGGCTGCAAGCGTCCTTGTCTTCCTCGCTCACACCCACGTACAGTACGGAACATGGCGCTCCAAAAGAAGACGATCTCGAAGGGAACGGTGCCTGCGAGGGGGAATGTGAAGGGGCCTAAAGCTGGCGTACGTCCTCGTCCGCCCCTACGCTCTCCCGAGATGAGATCTCACCCTCCCCTCCAGAACAAATCCCAGCCCCGACGCGCCCCCTCCCCCGCACCTTCATACCACTCCACCTCCTCCGATGCCGAGCCGGAGCGGGAACCTTCCCCTTCGCCTTCCGCCTCCTCCTCACCCGAGCCCGAGGCCCCCGCGAAGGGCAAGTCCAAAGCCCCTCCCGCCCCCGCCCCGAAGCCCCAGAAAGGCAAAGGCAAAGGCAAGCAGAAGAAGATCTTCGTCGAGTCCAAGGTACCCTTCCTCCCTCCCCTCTTCCTTTCCTCCCACCGATCTGACCCCCGGCGGTGACGGACAAAGTCCGACCTCCTCTCCCTCGCCTCTTCCGCCTCCTCCTCCTCCGAAGCCCGCTCCGCCTCTCGGCTCGCGCAATCCGTGGGTCCCTTCCTCCCCATTCCCCCTCCGTCCCACTCCCCTCCCCCCTCCTCTTCTCCCCCTTACTCCTGCTGTCCCGCGAACTGACCAAATCACGCACCCGCACCCCAGGTCGATCGCGCCCGACATCACCAAACCCTCTCCTCAGCGAAGGATCAAGCGCGGAAAGCGCGCTCCTCCGCGCAGCGGGAAAAGCTGGAGGAGGTGAAGCGGTCGTTGAGGGAGAAGCAGCGGGAGCGGAAGCAGAGGCGGAAGGAGGGGCTGAGGGGGAATGGCGGCGTCGTGGTGGATGGGGTGCGGGAGAGGAGCG
>JTLS01001121.1:0-10468 GCA_000826855.1 Basidioascus undulatus | reverse complement strand
GCCGGTCATGATTCGCGCGACGACGGGCTCGGCGAGATGCGCGGGGTAAAGGCGCCGGATCGTCGTCACTAGCGAAGCGACGTCGGTCACTTGGACGCCTACACCGGGCATACCACCCGCGGGAATTCGGGGCGTCGCCATCCCGGATACGATAGAGATTTGGCTGTGAAAAGGGGGAGCGGTAGAAACGCCAAACGGTCGGAAGTGCACGGTCAACTTGGGAAGACGCGTCAAGGAATGGGGGCGGCCAGCTATCGGCACTGGTGTATTCATTTCGGTTGATGCAGCCTGCTTTCGCGCGTATTTAGTCGTACCTCCTCATGGACCGACATCCTTATTGAAAGCGCTCAACCCAGGAATTAACCTTCTGTAATTATTGGAGAAAAAACAAACGGAAGGACTCTGTTCAGGGAACGCGAGCTGAGGCTCACGAACAGCCGAGGCGAACGACTGTTCCTCCCACTGCCCTGCTCCGGGAACCAGGCTCCCAAAGGTCACTGGGAACCCGGGTGTGGAGACTAAAGTGCCCCAACCCGAGAAACGCGCTGGCTACCGTGCAGCTACCTGCCTTGCAAGTGCAATTGATGAGGCAGTGAATTAGCCGTCAAGACACTATGTCGAATTTTTCCACATACACTGGAAATGCTGGCTTTGCCACTTACAATAATTCTGCATTAACATTATTAACCTTTTTGTAGGACAGCGGGCCACGCAGTCCAGGCGTTCAGATCACTGTCGAACTGCGCGCTCACCTACGCATTGCGCGGTCTGGCATGCCTGCACTTGGCCAAGTATGGATTGGCCCGCAAAATTGACTAATATTTCCCATTCCCTTCAGAGGTATGGTATGAGAGGTACCTGAAGCGCAGGTTGCAACTGTACGCAGCGCACGAAAGCGTTGATTAGGCCGGGTGCTGCCTCAACTCGTAGAAGGTTTCTGATAACCGTCGTCCAAATAAATTGCCTCATAAACTTGGAACAAAGCTGTGGCCTATCATCTCTCAATCCACCAAGGGAACCTGGGCTGCGAGCAATTGCACGCTCCGCGCCGCAAGCTGCCGTCATTCAGAAGCAGAAGTGTCAATAAGACAGCCGGCGGTTCATCCCGACGCTTGGGGAATCAGACCTTGTGTACTTTTTATGAATTTTTATCCTTCACCCCACTCGTGTAAAGTGGTGACTGGAGGTCATCAGGAGCGGAACCCCCGAAGCTATGACGGTCTGCATGGCCTGCTCTCGTATTTGTTGATTGTGTCTAAACAGTATCTGGGATCCTCTAAATGCTTGTTTCTCTAACGGACTTCGTCTGTCTTACGATCACCGGGAATCAAGGACGCCGGCGTGTGATGCCTTCCTGGCAAACCCGACGCTGCGGCATGAAGCTCATGCGATCACCGAAAGACCGTTGTAGCGTCTGACACTGATCAACAGCTGAACTCAGCTTTGATAATTGGGTTGAAGACAAGACTTTAATCCAATTTCTCCGTTGACCCACCGAAGCAGAAGCAGTTCACTGCTTCTGACGACTGTGCCACCTTTCAACCGCTCTCCGATGCACTTTGTGCGTTCGCGCCATTTCTCGTTGTATTTTCTGGAAATACCTGAGTGCTTTATGGATCCGCAGAGCATGCATTTGAATCTCATTCTCCAAGATCTCCGAATGGGAGAAGGAGGGAATGCTGCAACGCCCAAGGGCACTGCGCGTCGTGGAGAGCAGTGCTGTGCATCCGCAACCTGCTTACGAGCATGCACCCCACTTCTTGCGACTGGATTTCAGCAAACACAATAAAGATGCAGACCACTCAATTCTGGTGTTCATTTGCTGCCCCGATGAGGCTCGCACTAGCACTTCAGAGTCGTGACCCCGTCTCAAAGTACATCGGAAACCTATGCGTTTTTGAGAATCACTGGTTCTTTTAATGACGAAGTCTCATTTTAGGAAAATGACACGCTGCAAGAGCTGATATGTGGAACGGGGACGCCGCTTGCGCTGCGCGGCGGCGGCGGCGGCGCTCATCGCTGCAAGGCGGACTACAAAGCACTGCAACATCGCGATCACCGCATATCACGGCACGATGCGTCGCAGGACATTGCAGGTTTCGCGGAGGTTGAAGAGGGACATTTGGCTTGTGTATATGATGCGTTCCGCTTCAGTGTTGAAGCGTGTAAGAAGAGAGGGACCGAGGAGGTCCACCTGTAACACTTCGTCCTACGGTTTCATGCAGCTGGGGCGAAGCTGTATGCACGCCAACGTAGATATGGAAATTTACCTATGGAGATTTCCCCATGCTCGTTTGCTTACTTTTGTTGTCTTCGGCGGTGGGGACTGCGGCACTGCTGCTGCCGTATTGCGCAAGGGGAAGAGGGTGAAAAGGGTGAACTGTATGTTGCGGGGTTCTTTCTAGAGCAATCTACAATCTCTTGTTCACGCAATGATAAGCAACAACTGCAGAGGGAATACAGTTCTACCTACTTTCTGAAAATTAATTGTACTCTAGAAGCACAAAGTGAGGGACGATTCTGGCACTGCGTTGACCGTCTACCAGCCATTTTGATGGTCTTTATGATAGCAGGACACCCTTGACTGCGGACGAGCACAACATCCTGGCTATCGAAGTTGCAACAACAATTCGAGAGGCGAGCGGCTTGGAGCGGCGAACTCCAAGGCGCCAAAGTGTACTAAAACTTTCAATTCACCACGCGATGAGGAGGTGCTGCGGAGCGGATAAAATAACAAGCTGAGCACTGTCTCAAGTGTCAGCCGTCGCTTCGGGTTGCGTGCCCCCGCGTTGTCCGTCCGGGTTTCGAGCCTCGACACCGCCATCAGCGCTCTTGACGTCGAGCCGCACGCCAACCTGCTGCGCGCGCGCTTCACAAACGACGGCGCAGGCGGGGCGCAGCAACGCTCTACGGAGTTCGGGGGGGCTTGTTTTATATACCCACACACTATCCGCAGCGATACCCAGCAGCATTGTGAACCCCTCGACGTTGCCCGGCCTTCCCTTTCCCCATCACCATCTGCCACACTCGCTACCCGACGCCGCCACCGCCCCTGCCGCCGCTGTACACTATATAGCTCTCGTAGAGCACCGCCCCAACACAGATAACCCGACCGGACATAGATACCGCCGTCACTTTCACCCCTGCCGGTCCTCTCCCCCCTTGTCTTCTCTTCCCCGTGCCCCTCTGCCCTTCCCCTTGCCCTGGGTTCCTCTCTCGCGCCGTCTCCTCTCCTCCTCCCCGCCACCTTACGATTCGGGCTCTCCTCCTTCCCCAACGCCTGTGCCAGCGCTGCATTCGACCAATGGGCCGCATCGCGCTCCCGCTGCACAACAACGCCCTCCCGGCCGTGCGAGGGCCGGCCCCGCGCGCGCGCCGCATCCTGCTTGGCATCATCCTCTTCTGCGTTCTCCTCATGACCCTCATCTACCCGTACCCGCGAGAACACCTCTTCCCGCGCCTGTTCCGCCAACAGCACGGCGTGATACACCCCACCTACATCCGCTGGGAGCGCGAGACGACCCTGGACGCCCCCGTCCCTCGCTTCGACACGCCCCTCCTCTCTCAAGGCGGCCTCATCCGCCCCTTCGCCAACAACACGATCCCCGAGCAGGTCGTCCCCGTCTTCCCTCGCAACGTCGTTGTCCCGCCCCATGCGCCCAAGCCCGAGAGCGTCCTCTTCGCGCTCACGACGACCGCCAAGCGCGCGCGCGAGTACTCGACCCTCTGGCCCCACTTCATGCACTACGGCAGCAGGTGCCTCCTCATGCTCGCGCCGGGCGAGGCGCACCTCCGCGACGAGGTCGAGCACCTCCTCACCGTCGAGCGTGGCCTGCGCTGCACCGTGCGCGTGTCGGATGTGGACAAGTACGAGGTCCGTATGATGGCCATGCCCCGCGAGGGGGCCCGGTATGCGGACGAGTTTGGCGGGGTTGAATGGCTTGTCATTGCCGACGAGTGAGTGCTCTCTTTTGATTCTGCAGTTGGCGCGAGCGGGGCTGAGACGGGTATCCGGCGGCGCAGCGACACTTTCTTCGTCGACTTCAAGACCTTGCAGCGCATGCTCGCAAAGTACGACACCTCCGAATCGCTGTTTGGTGCGTTCCTGCTTTTTCTATGCTAGCTTGACGCTGTGGGCTTACCAGCACCGTACACGCAGTCGGCTCCGTTTCCGAGGGCCTCGAGCAGAGAAGTGCGTTCTTCGCCCTTCGGGCTTTCGTTCCCCACTCCGTGACTGACCCCTGTCTCTTTCTTCAGACATCTTCGGCCGTCAAGGTACACACAGCCCCGCTACAAACCCCACAGCCTCAACGGCAGCTCACACCCCGTTTCCTCGTGCCCACAGTCTTCGGCGGCGGCGGTATCTTCCTCACCCCGCCCATGTTCCAGAAGATGGCCGAGCGCTTCGACGAGTGCGCGCGCGACTTCAGCGAGCTCTTCGGCGGAGATAGTGCGTTCTTGTCGCTTCGCGCGGCATTCCGACAGGAAGGCACTTAATTGCGAGACTGACGGAATGGCCGCGGGGTTATAACAGCCATGCTCACCCACTGCGCGGCGCGCGCGCTCGACAAGCCGTGGGAGGAGGTTCTCATTGAGGAGGCGGGCATCCACCAGTTCGATCTGCACGGGTCTGGTGCGTTATGATCTCCTGCATTCTCTCCAACGCCGGCCCATCTTTGCTGACCAACACCTATCGTGTGCTGCATGCAGGTGCTGGATTCCTCCAGGTTCGCTTTCTATCGACCCTGGCTGCTTCTCCGACGTCCGTGCTGACTGACCTCGTCCTCCAGTCTGGCCTCCCCTTCATCTCCCTGCACCACATGATCGCTGGCTGGACTGACCTGATCCCCAAGGCAAGCCTTGCATTCATTCTCCTAACGCCCCCCCTCCTGACTCTGACGTACTCTGCGACTTTGTAGCACATGCCGGTCCGCATGTCCGAGGACTGGACTTCCTTCCGCACGATCATGAAGGCCGCCCAGTTCCTCGGCGGCGACAACCTCTTCCGCCGCTTCGTGTTCGACGGTGGCCGCACGCTCCTCTGCTTGGGACACAGCTTGATTGTTTACGAGAAGCCGTTGACGAACGAGGACCTGACGAAGATCGGTGCGTTCCTCCCTTTGTGTCAGCAGTCGCTTTGCCTCGTACAGCCAAAGACTGATGTAATCTTCCGTTACGTCATTCTAGAGTACACCCTTGGGTACGCCTCCCTGCCACAGTGTTTTCAGTTTCTTGCTGCATTCGACTCACACTTCCTCCTCTCCCGCAGATGGCCCGGCATCGAGCTGATCGACCGCTACCCCGTCCGCCCCGAGCCGCGCAAGCGCTTCGAGTACTTCATCTCGTCCATCGACGTGCAGTCCCCGACGCGCATGGTCATGCACTTCGAAGAGGTCGGCGGGCGGACGCTCGACGTCGTCTGGGACGAGGAGAACCCCGAGCTCGGGCGCGCGTCCGTGAACAAGCTGTGGAAGGTTTGGGGCAGCTGGCGATGATCTTTAATGAGGTGCATAGAAGAGAAGGGAGAAGGGGCCCGCAGATCGACGAGGATGAGCATCATGATACCAGGGTTTCGGATGGCTGGACGGAGCGGATGGAGGGAGGAGTACACTTTTTACGAACACGAACACTTTTACGGCACCCACTACCCTCTCTCCTGTGTTTCCGCCCTCGCATTCCTTCGCATTCGCCTTTGTTTTTCACTCTCCTTTGCCCGACTTTTGCGTTGCTCCACACACACTACTAGACGGGGTCGGGGGACAAGGCGGGGTCGCCCGGCGCGGGCTTGCCCTGGTCGGACGGACACACCTCGACTCGTCCCGCTGTCTCCTCAACCTACCCCACCCACCTTCGCTCGTTTACTACACCTGTAGACGTGGCTCGCGCTGCGCTTATGCATCGCTGCGGACCTGCATTCTGGCGCGCGGTTATGCGATGCCCCCGGGTAAGATCGATGGTAGCACCTGACGATGCAATCTGAGGTCTCCGACTGTTCACGACTCAGTGCATCGTCCATTTGCTTGTGACCCTGCACTTGAGGCTGCTGTACAGTTGAGTCCCATGAGGGATTGTTGAAAGCAGTCAGACGCAGCAATGTTCAGACCGTCCCGTCCGCAGTACAACCGAGGATGGCGCGAAGGCACGAGGCGTTGCGACAGGGTTGCGTATTCTCTTCTGACCTTCACCACACCATCGTCTCGCACCTGCGGCATCACCTCACACATGAGCGCTAGATAGTCCTTGATCCCTTCTTTTCGAACCCTTGACCAATGCTAGCTTCTGAATCGTCTTCGCCCGCTGGGCTGCCCTACGACCTCTGGTCTCTCATCGCCTCGCATCTCATCCTACCTTCGGAGGCTCAGCTTTCGTCGATCGGGGGGATCTCTCCGGTAGGAGGTTGGACGGGAGCGCGCGATGGCGCCCGCTTGTCACAGGTTTGCCGAGTCTTGCGTGTGCGTACCGATCCCCTTATCAATCTACCGAAGTAGCCTGACAACGGACGCCTCGGTAGGACGCCTGCTATCCCGTCCTGTATCGCACCGCATACCTCACATCCTACCCATCAATATCTGCCTTCTTCACTTCGCCGCACTCAACACGCCACCTCCGCACTCTCTCCCTTCAAATACATCTCTTCTCCCTCCTCTCCCTCCTTCCGGCAGATCTGCCGCAGCTCACGACGCTACACATCGCTCCGACCGTTACACGCCATCCTGCCGCGCTCCTTTCCTCTCTCTCCCGTTTGGGAGCGAACCTCCGCACACTCCGATTCGGTCCAATGACCTGGTGCGAGCTGGACCTACCCGCCATCTTGTCGTCCTGTCCCTCCCTCCTCCACCTCGAGATCCACAACCCGCGTTTCGTGCACATGGAGCCGCCTTGGCACTGCAAGCTCCGTACCATTTTCCTTGCACTCGATACAACTCAGCCCTTCCCCCCGGTCGCACCCTTCCTCGCATCGCTCTCGCACGAGGCATTCCCAAGCCTGCGCGACGTGCAGGTCGACTCGCCCGAGTTTAGCTGGGCGCGCGCGAGGGAGACGTGCGACGAGCGGACAGAGGAAGCGAGGTCGCTCGAGATGGTCTGGCCGAGTGGAGGAAGCGATCTGGCGGGCTGGAGGAGGGAGGAGGAAAGACTACGGAAGGACATGGGATTGAGGTTGAGGGACGGTGTCGGCGACACCTGGGATGGCAGGGTAAAGAAGGACGAGTAGAGTGGCCATGAACGCTTGATTTTCTCTGAACTATTCGGCTTGCGACCTTTTGTATCGCGGGAGGTACAATTGGCCCTGGTCTGGACCAAGAGGGCCCTAATGCATTGTGTCGTGTCCCGACATCGCATCTTTCCCACTTTCCCACAGAGTACCTCCGTTGTGCTGTATCATGGCTGCACTTGATATAGCTTCCACATGAGGGGTGTCTCCTGCTTTGGCATGCATTCAGAATCGGGTAAGGCGTGCTGCACAGCTTGGCGACCCCACAGAGTGCACCAAGCGGACACGAACGAACGCCTACTTCGTCCCGTCATCACCAATTTGCTATCTCGCTCTTATTACAGGAATGAATATTGGTTAGAAAACTCGTGCCGACCAAGTGCGGCAACGTTGCAGCCATCGTTTCTGTCGGACCAACACTCTGCTGAGCCGAACAGTCCACTCCAAGTCGGGCCTTTCAGTCGTGGCGGTGCACGCCGCTTTTCCCTATTTTACCACCATCTCCACTCTCGATCCACTGCGATCTTCACTGCTCGTTCTTCACCACGCACTCGCTCACTGACCCTCGTCATGTCTGACACTCTTTCGACGTTTCGCGTCGCTGTCCTCCATCAAGGCGGACCTACGCCTGCGATCGGGGTGTTTCGAAGCCGCCGAAAGCAGGGGGCAAGTCTTCGCTTGTTCAAGCCCATCCATCACTTCATTTCCCAGTTCGATCAGAGGTCTTATGCGCGATCCCTCTCAAACAAGCTATAAGGACAGCAAGGTGGACATTGCCTACGCTCTCCGTCAATTTAACATCCAGGTTGTCACGCCCTCGCGCGACCCCTCGCCCACCATCGAGGCCGACTGGTCGTTCCCCGACACGACCGCCAGCGTCTTTGCCGCTGTAGAGGAGCACAGTGCCAACGTCCTCTGGGCAAACCCGACGCTGCACTCTACGCACACGCTGTGCAACTAGCCGAGCGTCTCAAGGAGGTGCGCTTCGTCGGGCAGGACCCGCGGGACTTAGAGAAGTTCGAGGACAAGGCGTGGGTCAACGACTGCGCTCGAGGGCGCGTTCTCGCCTGCCTGGCTCGTACAGGGACGAGGCCGAGGGGTTGGAGCGCGTCGAGCTGCCGGCTGTGGTGAAGCCCGTCAGAGGACGAGGGTCCCACGGCGTGGTAGTCGTCAAAACGAGGGAGGAGCTCGAGGCGCGCGCGAAGGAACTATGGGAGGAGGGAGACAAGATCTTGACTGAGCGGTTTTGCGAGGGAGGAGATCACGGCCACGGTTGTGCCGCCCGGCGAGTACGACGTGCGTTAATCCCTCTATCTTGTTCTCGGCGCCCTGCGCTGTACCATGCGCGCCGGTGGCTTACGACCTTCCTCCAGATCAAACTGTCGGGCACAAATCGACGCACTGGTCTCATCCCTCTTGTAACGCGCTTACAACCATATCGACGGTATCGCGCCCTACAACGGTGTTGTGCGTACCGTCCCTTCTGCCTTCCCTTTGACTGTCACGCCTCTTGTTCTTGCCTGCTCGTACATATTAACTAACTGAAAGACATGCCTCCGTAATATAGGTTGCTGTGACAGCCAATTCTCACGCCGTCACCGCCTCCGAGTTCGCGCCGACAAGCACTACCAGATCGCTGCACACCGGTGGTCGCGCAGGCGTGCAAAAGCTTTCCGCCCATCCGTGTCGACGCGCGGCGGTACGACAAGGGAAGGGTGGAGTTGGCACTGTTTGACGTGAACATGAAGCCGGTGCACCTCCTCTCTACTGCATTCGCATCGTCTTCGCTCATCTCTGACAAGGCTTGGAACGTTGCGAAGAACGCAACAGGACCGGGGCACCGGGAAGGGAGCAGCAGGCGAGCTTGACGACGATCCCAGCGAATGCGATTGTGGCAATACCCCAACTTGATGAAAAACATGTTGAGGCAGGCGAGGAAGGTTGGGACGCTGTTATACTAGACTTTGCACATAGACCTGACACTGGAGATTCGAAAATCGATGTACGCTGTCTTGCCGCCAATAGAGCTGGGGTACTCGAACATGGTCGTTTGTTGCTCAAGAAGACTGTAGCCAGGTGATGTCCATCTACATCCAGCAGGCAAATCAACGCTTGTAACCAAGTGTTTGCTGAGCATGCAGTCCTCCACTGCCACATCCTTCCATGCTTCACGCTGCACAGCGCATACAACTTTGACACCCATGCAAACAGGCCAGCATTTGCAACAGGGACAGCGTGTGTGATAAAGCGTTGGCAACATGTGTGGACCTGACTAACGTGCGATACAGGTAGTCCGTCCGGAAGGGCAGGCAACAAGTGGAAGAGAAGGAGAAATGTTAAGAAGGAACAAGAACAAGAGGGTGTAATAGAATGTAAGCTAATCGATGTAAGTATGTACCTGAAAAGGAAAAAGAAGTCCGGCCAGTCAACGGAAGTGGAGAAAGAAAAGAAAGGCGTGCAACGCGTCCGCATTGCTGGAAAGTAAAGCAAAGAATTAGAAGAAGAAAAATGGCCCGAGTCCCTTGAAATGAGAGCTGGGAAAGCGCAATGCGGCGGGGTGTCGAATAGGGTGAGACGAGTGTGGGACGAGGAGGTAGTACAACGTGCATCGCACTGAGCGGCGAGGGTAGATTGAGAGGGCAGGGGTAATAAGGTATGTAATGATATGGGACGATGAACATATCAGACGGCCGGTAAAGGGCATATACAAAGTGTCAAGCGGCGCGAGTTAGCGAGCGGCCCGGTGGCGATGCGATCGATGGACTATTCGTCGGAGTTGCGCACCTGTACCGGCGATCGATCGTGATCAGCTCCATGCCTCTTTTGGAGATGTGCAGACTCACCCTCAGCCCGAGCCTCCGCGAGTAGTCCGCCTCATCTCGCAGGCTGCTGCGGCTCGCCAAGCTCGGCACGCTGCCATTGCGCCCCGCGCGGTTGTAGTACCCCTCGAGGACAGCGCCCGGGTCGAGGCGCTGGTCGACAGGTACGGCGGGCGCGTCGTGGTCATGCTGCGACGAGGAAGGGTCCGCCGGGCTCGAAGGTGCGAGCGATGGGAGCGGGCCGGAGTGCCCGTGCGAAGACGGGTCCGTGTATGCCCCGTAGTTGTTGTAGTCGTCTGCAGTAATCGGGGCACGTCAGTGAGGGAAATGGGAAGGAGACGGAATGGGCGGTGGGCGATGAGACAAATCGCGAACGCACAAGCATCAGCCGACGACCCGCCCCAGCCATGCTGCTGCGCAAAGTGCTGCCCGCCGC
>JTLS01001120.1:0-10473 GCA_000826855.1 Basidioascus undulatus | reverse complement strand
CTGCGTTGCTTTCCCTCCTCTCCTCTCCTTGAACCCGTTCCCGATCTTGGTCTGAGAAAATGAGAGCATGCATTTGCTTGAAATAGGATTAAAGCTGGTGCGGAGATTCAATCTGGCACGATCATGGTACAAAGCAGCTGGGAGCTTCCTTCCTCACTGCCCATGCAAAACGTAAGGCAGACAGCGCGGAGTTCACGGCATGATCGAGTTTCTGATCGATACTACATATTTAACGTTAATCGGCCACGTGAAAGGCACTCGTTGGTTGGCGATTGATGTTTGTTGTTCCTGCACGGATGGACTCGCTGGTTCCGCAGCGCGGCATCTTCTCTCGCAGTGCGCTCACTCCCCCTCACAGGGCCTTGGGACGGACTTCAATCATTCACGGGATATATACCACCTAATACCCCCTCATAAATTGGTAAATGAGCCCTCTAGGAAGACGCGACGGGAACGTCCATGTGCCATTCCCGAGCCTCACCCGCATCCGCAACCGCACTCGCCTCTTTCTTCGCTCGCTTGCCACTCACCCCCTCTTCCCTCATCATCATTCCTACCTCTTCTCCATTCCCCCCTACTCCCGGAGGTCGCCCTTCCTCAAGGATCGGCGCGCTCCGCGGAGCTGCCGCTAACATTGACCAGCACTCTCGACAGCGGCTTGCGAGAATGCACGTGGAACGCTTTGCATAATACTGGTCCGCAGCGTTACAGATGGGTATGTCGCCCTTTCGCGAGGCTATTCAAAGGACGAATATTCGCAGCATGAGAACGTTCAGACGAGCGGAGGTCTTGACGGCGCGCTCGTGGTCCCAAATCAAAGCCTACCTTCTTTAAATCACGGACGCAACCACACTCTTGAATTCGACTGCGGTTTTGGTATTGACTATCCCAGACTGGGCTCAAATCTACATGGCACGGTAACAACAAACCCAGCAGCCTGCGTGTCAGCACTCTGCCCGAGACAACCCCGTGATGTGCACCGCACCGCACCCGCTCCGTGTCTACGCCACCCAAGAAGAATTCCCAGGGCCCACACTATTATATTCTCGCCTTCCTGAAACGTGTATATAGTCTGGTTTTACCACACCATTCATACCAAACGCGTCACGTCCACCGGCCACCGTGCAAACCACGTCTTAACGCAAGAAGTCCCACCGAGGCCCGAGTCAAGCTCAACTCAGTACGGGAGGTGGTGATGCAAAACATGCAAGTTGATGGAATCCCATGCTGGTAAGGTCATGGAAGCCGCTAGCCAGGGCGGTTCGAGAGAGATGTATGCACTGGCGGCTAAATGAGGGATGGATAATGACAAAATTGTTGACAAGGGAGGGGGCGTGTGACTGTGGGCAGTGAGGAACACGCTAGACTGCAGGTGCAGACTTTCTTTTGCCAGCTGGGTTTGGGGAGTGTGATGCGCGTTCCTCATGTAACACCCGTATCCGAGCCCGAGTTCTGGACGCAACTTGTTGGGTATGGACGCAGACGCCGGCGGACGCCGCTGAGGTTGTGCGGTGTCTACTCGCAGAGCTGGGTGCAGCCCACTGGAGCCGCAAGGCAAGCCCGCGCTTCGCTCGGGGGGCTGTGTCGAGGGGCGGGTGGCCGGCCGGCAGCCGGCCTCAAGTTGGAAGCGGGAGCGCGCACACCCAGCTGGCCGACTGGAGGAGGTCGAGCTGCTATCAGTAGGCTTCAGGGCTGACAGTACCAGCACGGGAAGCTCGAAGGAGCACCTTGCGAGTCCGGCCCGGCAGCGGCCTCCTGCTGGTGTTTTGAGCGCGAGCGCGTGCACGGAGAGGTTGAGCGCGTGCAGGGCGAGCACGAGCGTTCAGGAGAGATGCATGCTAGTCACTGTAGAGTGTGGAGTATGGGGGCGGAGGCGAGACAGAATCGACGTATGGAGGTATGCGGTAAGAGCCAGAGGCAAACTCTTTAAGAGCGACGACGGAGCGCCCTTACACAGTTAGCTGGAGAGTGCGAGAACCCCCGACTGCCGGTTACAGCCGTCCAGCTGGCAAGGCCGTCGTGCCCTCAATCCTCAAGCCTCGCTGACCCAGCCTCGACATGACTGTTTTTTATTTTTATTTTTCAGGTTTAAATGCACTTACATGATGCTTTGGAGCAAAATGGTCCGTCTTAGCGAGGCAGAGCTGAGCGCGAGGGGACTCTTTCGCTACCGTGATAAATTGGCAGTCTCGGCGCTCGCACAGCATGCAGCCAAGTTCCCTGTGTCGTTGGGCGACTGCTTGTGTTGCCTGCGACCATCCCTTCGCAGCGCTGCTCGCTGCAGCGAGAATAATGGAACCTTATAGGCGGCTTTGGTCTCCCAATCAAAAACTTAACTACACAGCATGGAATTTTTGGTAGGATTTGATTATGGGTGTGCGGCACAATTTCACCAACGCGGTAACAGGCAGTCAAAGAGGGCAGAGCAAAGAAGAATTGCATCGGCGCAGAAGTGCATGAACAGTCCTCACTCAACGCGCGGCCCCTGTGATCAACTTAAAAAACTCTTGCCACTTTGCAATCGTTGGCGCTTAAAGCACAACAGAACGTTGTTTGGCAAGGCGGGTTGCGATTTTCGTTGACATGGGCGGTGCCCGTCACACTAACACGTCACGCCACTCTCCCTTCCACCATTACCACCATCCATCACAGGCTCAGGACCATCAGTTCCTCACCCTCTCAAGCGTCAAGGTCAACCCACCTTCCTCGATCATGCCCGTTTCCGCAACTCCCCCTCGACGTCTTGCAGCGCATCCTGGAACTTGCCGCTGAGCCGGCCTACCCGCTCGCGTACATTCGCGACTGGCCGACTCTCGCCTCGCTCTGCCTCGTCCCGCGCACGTTGTCTTCGATCGCTCAACAGCTCTATCAATCAATCGTGATCTTATCTCCCGAGGAAATTGAGGTGTTGGCGGAAACACTTGAAGCCTATGCATCGGTCGCATCCAAGGTGCACTCGCTCGCCCTGACGTCTTTCCCAGCTGTACCCGGCTTTTCTGGAGAAGAGGACTTCCTTGCCGTGAGCTAAGCTGCCAAGATCGTGGCTGCGATCGTCTCCGAACTCAGATGACTGTTGCTTCCTTGCTCGAGCTGGCCTTCTGCGCGCGGTCCATCCGCAACTTGGATCACCTGGAGGAATTCATTTGAAGTAATCTCATGCGAGCTACTCCATCCTGGTAACTCCTCCATCCTGGTAACTCCCGCCACATCCAGCGCTTTATGACGTTGCAGTCGTGCAACCTGTTCTAGAGGGATTTTCGTTCGCGTGGTTCGACCTTCTTAGCTTACTGTGATGGTCGAACCTTCCAGCTATTCCTTAACGGAGACGCACCCACACTTGAGTTTCAGTCTCGACGCTATGTACACTGATTTCGTCGAGAAGCATGTTACCCTGAGGCGCTTCGTCTTTCTACATTTCAAGGCGGACGTTTAATCCGACATTGAGCAGGCACGGGAGCGCTCTCGGTCATGGTGGTCAGAGGCATGCGATGTCGTACTAGTCCCTATGCCTGATGGTCCGGTTCATGCGACTGTACCAATGTAGAGTAATACAAACCCGCCAAGGACCTCTGTTGTACTGGGCGACTGTCTGTGCTTCCGTGCAATGAGTCCGCGCGCTGCTGGCTGCATCTTCATGCCTGCTTCACCTAATGCGCTCCGTTAGGAATTCAAAGACCGCATTGAACTTTACCTTCCTCGCTAGTTCCCGCTGCTTCTTCCGACCCTCAGTATTGTCCAGCATTCGAGCATTACCCTCGAGGGCGCCGATCTCGCCACAGCTGGCTCTCTCTGCATTGTCTGGTCTTCTCCTTTCCTGTCTCCGCATTTTCTGAATACTTCATCCAAATCGATAGGCGCACCGTTACTTCAACCTCTCAACATGCGCCCGTCCCCGAATGCGCCTGCCGGGCCTTGACAAGGTAGAACAGCCACCCTAGGCTTCAATGAGTACCCGACCATGCGCATATACACGACTCAGGATGGCCCTGTTAGTCTAGATATCTAGACATCAACAAGTAGCGCCGTATTGCCTGCGATCAGCAAAAACAAAGGTCATATCTATTGGAATGTGAACCGCTTGTGACCGTACAAGAAATTTAGGGTGCCAAGGCAGGAAACAAGCCCACGCAGACTGGCACGATGTAAAACTTCTCCCCTCCCGGGATCGAACCAGGGACCTCAAGATTGACTAAATTAACATTACAGTCTCGCGCTCTTCCAACTGAGCTAAGGAGAGAATTGACAATCAGGTGGGATAATTCAATTTCAATCGGTTTGTCGTGTGCTCCGGCACTCCTGTACCTAAAAATGATTAACCGCATGTGAAGTTTGACGTGCGAGTTCAGGAAGATTATGAAAAGCACACAAAGGCATAGAACGTCCACCCAAAGTTACGTGATCAGGGTCTTTGCCATGCCAGTGCAGTGAAAGGTTAGAGAGCAGGCTGCGTGCGTTGCCTGGTTGCCCTTGTGAGGACCTCTGCTTGATCTCTTTAGGGCGAGCACGGAACTGATTCACTATAAACTTCAGCCTGTGGAATTTAGTTATGTACATGGCGGACGACTTGGTGAGACCGAATGCCTCCGCTGCTACTATGTGACATTCAACAAGCCACAAACTAGGACATCTCGCCTGATAGAATCCAAGTTAATACTCCACTCAGCATATGCACATGGGTGAGTAGGCGGGTTGAAAGTAGGACCTGCAGGGAGACGCTCGATAATGCCGTTTGCTTGTATTCCTGTCAATTGAGCGCTCGGCAGCTATAACGACATTGTTCCACATAACACGCGCAGCCTGCGATGTTAAACACGTTTTGAAGCAAAGTGATCTTTTGTCTATCTGTAGAAATCAATGTTAATATAGGAAAGAATACACCTCGGTCAGCCGCAGTCAGGAGACGCTCACAGTGCACCGCCTGTCCCTTCTGGGGCTGCGGCGCTGACCTTCTTCGGACACGATACCGCACTCAGTCTCACGGCGACCCATGCTCCCACCGACCGGGGAGGAAAAGGAAACTGTAAAATGTAATCGATGGACATATCCGGAATTGAACCGGAGACCTCCTCCAACCAGCAAATGCTAAGAAGGCGTGATAAGCCACTACACCATATGCCCTGTGAAAAATATTAAAGACATAACAAAATGAAACACCATGAGAGGAAAGACAAATTGACGCAAACCACGGAGTCGGACGCTCAAGACTCAAATGAAGCAGCACGCTACGAAATCTCAGGAGTCTGTATACGATAATGAACCTCTGCAACGGCAGTGACAAGCACGACCGGCTGAAGTCCTCGCTTCTCCTTGCTTCTACCTTCACAACATTTCCTTCCTCCGCGCATTACTGACTCTCACCTTTCAAACCCATCGATAGCACCCCTTCAAATCTTCAATTCACAACCCACACCTATGCCCCAGTGGTACTCTCGCGCCCCTAGCCCCGAAAACCCGCACCCGTACCGCTTCGCAGCGCACAAACCGACCTCCTTCGAGCCGGGCGACTCCCCGAGCGCGCCCCTCCCACCCCTCTGGGCCGCGCAGTTCTTTCCTTTCTGTCTGGCGCTTACGGTGGATGAGGCGAAGACGACACCGCGGATGCGGAGTGTGGCGGAGGATATGGAGGGGGCTGTGGCTGTTTGTGGGGGTCGATTCGTGCGTGGCTTCTTTTCATTCCTGCCGTCTTTGTCATAAATTCCTTGAGGAACGCTGCGTGCTTAGGGGAGGAGTAACAGGTATGGGTCTTCAAATTTGAGGACCACCTACCGGACGACGACTTGTTAGACCCGCTCTTCAAGTTCACGTCCGAAGACGTTCGTCCCCTTTCGTCCTTCTCCCTTCCTCCCATTATTACTCACCCACTCACCTGACAGCAATGCGAAGACTTCACCTGCCTCACCTGGGGGCTGGACCACACGACCTGCGTTCCGCTCCTCATCACCGCGGGCAAGTCGCGCGTCATCCGGATCCTCGACCTCTCTACCGGTTCCACGCGCTCGCTGATCGGGCACGGGGAGGTCCGTTCCCACAACTCCCTCACCATACCTCCTCCAAAGAAACTCACCCCCGCCCCACCCGCAGCCGATTCTCTCACTCGCCCTCTCGCCCACGCACCCGCACATCCTCGCCTCCGCCTCAGAAGACCTGACCATCCGCCTGTGGGACCTCTCCGTCCCTCCTCCCCCACATACGGCGGCGAAGCGTACCTTCCAGCGCGGGGGGGAGCGCGTTGGGGAGCTGGTTGCTGTTCTGGCGGGCGCGGCGCTGGGGGGTCATAAGAGTTGGGTGGTCAGCATCGTGCGTGCTTTCTCTCTTCCTTCTCACCTTCTCCTCCTCCTCTACGCGCGCGTCCACCTCCTCCCCGCCCTTCCCCACACCCACCTGCCCCCGCCCGCGCACCCGCACCCGCACACTCTCAACCTCCTCCGGATCCGCCGCTGCCCCCAGCGCGTCCTCCTCCAGCTCGTCCCTCTCGCGGAAGAGCGTCCGCTGGGCGGACAGGGACGTGGTGTTTGAGTGGAGGAGAGAAGGTGGGGAGGGAAGGGAGAGGACGCTGAGCGAGGGGAAGGCTGAGGAGGCTTTTTGGAGGTTGAAGAGCGCTCTGGGGGGGAGGGGGGCGGCGGAGCGGGCGAGGGCGATGGAAGAGGAGGAGGGGAGGAAGGCGGAGGAGGAGCGCGAGAGGAGGAAGGGAGGGAGATGGTGGTGGGCGAGGCTGGCGCGTCGGGGGCGGTGAGCTCGGGGAGGGGGTTGATGAGTATGTTGTGGTGGTTTTGGTAGTTTTGGTCCGGGTTGAAAGAATCGCGAGGAACTGCATTATGGAACTGCATTACGGAACTGCATTATGTATTCGTCGGGTGGTGACGGGGAGGGGGGCCTGTGGACGTACTATAATGAGCCAAGGCGTCGCCATGTACCCTTCGTTGGCCCACCACTTAATTCATTCGGCGTTTCTTTGAGCAATAGCTATCTTGAGCACGAGTCCACTTGGGGCAAGCACCGCAGACATTGGCGCAGAGGCCAATCTCTGAAAGTGCCGCAGTGGCGCACCCGAGTCGAGCCCGTGGCGCCTTCCGTTTCGATGGGTCAAGTCTTGATGTGAGATCTCGGCTTTTATAAGGGGCTCTTGTAAAGGTTCGTTTCTTGTATGTGCACGCTGTCATACAACGCAGTGCGTTCGCACTTCTGCTCTTCGCGATCGCGACGCAGCAGTTAAGTTGCTCGGCTCGCTCTGTCCCAGCTGTTTTGGCTGTAACTCGCTCCTGGCCAACACGTTTTTCTTTGAACAGTGGATATGGGTGCTGGTTCATTTAATATTCAACACTTTTTACATGTAGTGAGCTTTCGACGGTCAGCCCCCTGCTTAGGGATGCACTATGCGTGCGAGGCTGGGAGAGCGCTGCATGTCCCCATTGTATGCACAGGATTCGACGGAATTGGGAAGCTGTTAGAAGTGGTATTGGGTAAAAATTTGAACATGAATCACCGCGCCTTTGGACCGGTACTTCGCATGGAAAGGCTTGAAGCACAGGCCAGAAGAGGATCACCGCGCAGCACTGCGTTCGACTCAGCCTCGGCACGGAGGCGCATCAGAACTCGCCTGGCAGTTGAACAGACCTGGTCCCTTTTGAATTGTGGATAATATACCAAGGCGATTCAAGTCAATATTGCTGCCACAGTGGCGGGACCGGTTGCCACCCTGCCGGCTCAGAGCTCTCCACATGCCAGCCTAGCGGACGCGTGACCCACACTGCGACCCGGGCGGGCCATAAAGTCGCTGAGAGCGACCATCCTTCACTCACCACACACAGCGACATTTACATCTTCTAAAAACCCAGCTAGGCTCTCCTTCTAGGTGAAAGCAAACGAAACTGCTGCCAAGCTACAATGGCGCTCGATTCAACCCCGACGGCACTCATCACCGGTGCGCCCCTTACTCATGGGCGCCTCTTTCACGCTCACTCACTTAACCTGTGGTCTGATTCATCATCGAGCCCACAGGAGCCGCCTCCGGACTCGGACGAGCCCTCGCCGAAGCGCTGCACGCGCAGGGCATGCGGCTCGCGCTCGGGGACCGCGACGAGTCGGGGGGCGAGGCGCTCGCTGCGTTGTTGAATGTTAGCCGTTCCAAGTAAGTGCACCTGTCTAACAGAACTTTGACCACTTGATCTGAAGGTCTCTGGGTTGTTTTTCTGCAGCTCAGCCCTCTTCGTTAAAGTCGACGTGACCGACTGGGAGCAGCAAGCGGCGCTCTTCGACCGCGCTAGGACGTTTCTTGGGCCGATTGACTACGGTGGGTCGCCTGCTCACGTACTCCTACTCCACAGCCGTGCCAGCTGAATCTATCCCCTCCCTCTTCCTTCTGGAAGTATTCTCAAACGCAGGGATAGCAGAAACCTCCCTCATCCCGCTATCCCCCGGGCGTCCTCCCGCCGGCGAGAGCTACATCAAACCGGCCTTGCGCACGGTCGAGGTCGACCTCGTCGGCGCGCTGTACACCTCGTCGCTTGCGATCCAGACTTTTAGGGCTCAGGATGTCGGAGCGAACGGGTACCGCGGGAAACTGGTCGTTACAGGGTCGATATGGTGCGTCGACAGCGCGCAGTCTGGAGCCATCCGTAAAGAGGGCTGATCGCTTCCTTCCAATCAGCTCGTTTTACGCTATCCCTTTTATGCCTCTCTGTGAGTGAGTCTTGAGAAGATGTGGAAATCTCTTGCTGAATAAACGACTGGGTCTAGACGTCGCGTCCAAGCATGGCGTCGTCGGCTTCGTCCGGTCTCTTGCGAAGCAGGTGGCCGATGAGAAGATCACCGTCAATGCGGTCTGTCCCAACATAGCCCGTACGTCACCATGGAAACATAATAACCATTCCAGTATTATCACTGAGAACTCTTTTACAGCCACCAACCTCGGCCCTCAAACGCTGTTCGACACCGTCACAGCCCAGGGCCTCATAACGCCCGTCGCGACGGTCCTCAAAGGGTTCATGTCCTTCCTCGGTACCTCTTCATTGAACGGTAGGTCTTTTTCTGTTCAGATACGAGGAGGGAGGCTGGTGAACAGTACTTGTGCAGGACAAGCTGCGGAATGCAGCGTCGATGGCGTGTTTTACCGGGAGCAGCTCAAGTTCGTGGACGAGGCGTGCAGGAGGAACTGCGATACCCTTGAGGAGGCATATAGATCGAGCGTGTAAAAATTTTCATCATAACAATACTATTTGTCACTCTCACTAGTTTGTAGAGCCGAAAGGTTTGGTGAATTGCAGGAAAAGTCACAAGGCCAACATGCTCGGCCTGCAGGGAGGGTCGGAGGAGTGGTATACGGTCGCGAGCAAATCTTCGACCTCGAAAGCTCCCACATGGTGGAATGTCTTGTGCTAGTTCTGGTTTTCCTTTCGATGCGGAGAAACAACACAAAGCAGGTCGGTTCATGTACAAGAACCGTAGACCTCCTTGCAAACTGCAGCTGATGCGTCATGACAGAACTGACTGTAACACAGGGTGGCCATGGTCATAGATAGGTTACATTCGAGTGCGCCTCTGCGGCGAGATGGTTGTATACAAACGCGTTCTGAAGAGTGTGCGAGCTTCAGCGCTTGAGCCTACCAAGTTGTTGCTCTCGCGTGGGGGCTATCAGCCTTGCCCAGCGGCCCCACTTTTCAAAACACCCAGGAGGTGGGGAACTCCGCGGGATCCCAGCGGATCCCATCAGGAATGATTGCGATGCTGCTCCTGCCGCCACCCGTTATCAGCAAGGTCGCCTCCGTGGGAGTCCGTCCAGTGGACGCCTCCACCGGCCGCCCTCACTTCTGCCGGAGAGGCGGCAATGAAGGGGCTGCCACAGAGCTACGTTATCGCACTCTCGGGAGTCATAAATTTCTTATAAGAGCAGCCCAAACTAGAAAACTGAGTGACACCTCTGATTCATCACGCGGCATTGCTTGAAGCTACCGCCCCCAATCATCGACACGCTTTCGGCGACACACTCAGCAGACTGCAAGATGGCACCAACACAGCGAAGCACAAATCGGGACCCCCTAGATGACAAGAAAGACATTCATACGTTGTCGGCGATGCACTCGATGTAGCGCAGCCGCCCACGAAGCGGAACTTCTTCCGCACTCCGTTCTTTCAGGCTTTGATCGTCAGATTATGCGCTTTCCTTGCCCCAGGTGCGCCGGCCATTAGCTGATCGGAGTTCAATTGAATTAATCAGGCTTCTAACAGGACTTTGGAACAGGTCAGTGCCCCGCGCTGCAATTCTTGCGTGCGACTTCACTGAGCTTGCTTCGCAGCATGAAATCCACTAGCGCCCGAGGTGTGTACCAGCTGTTCTGGAAGAAACCCAAGGTTTCTGAATTGGAACTCTCCGTTTATTAGATTCTCAATCACCGTACCTTGTCAATGCGGCGGACGCGATTCTCTACGCTGTTCTGACGGTGACCTACATTGTCGGCGTTGCGACAACGTCATACT